>NW_019167882.1:18987753-19293770 GCF_002303985.1 Durio zibethinus | reverse complement strand
CACATCGTTTTCCCAGAAGGCCCAGCCCTTGAGTTGTCAGCCGCGTAATGTAGGATTGCCCTGTTCTGAAACAAATGGGAGTCAGCTGGACCTTGCAGGAGCATCGACAGAAGTGGTCAGAAATGGATTGCCCTGTTCTAAAACGAAGCGGTCCCAAACGAACCCGTAACGAGGGGGAAAGCAAAAGAAGAAAGAATGAGAACTGTAAAAAGTATAGGAAAAAACATAAGGTAATATTAAAAGAGATCTATCTGCATATCCATTTCTAGTTCTTATTATTTAAGAATTTTCTTTTAATTTTTGTTTTTCTATCTGTGCAAAATGAAGGACGAGTTCCAAAAGCTGTGGGAACTAGCGCAGAAGTTTGGAGGACCTGAGAAAATGGACCAAAAGATTAATGACATGGAAGCTAAGTTACGTACACTAGAGGTAATTGAGCAGCAATTCCGGCAGAAGGTTAATGAAACGGAAGCTAAGTTACGTGGACTAAATGGAATTGGGCAGGAATTCCATATGCACCAGCAAATGGCAACTGAGTTCCATAGACCCGAGAAGTTTGATGGGATTGAGGAAATGGATTCCAAGTTACCTAGATTCAACCAAATAAATTCCACGATCAGGGAGATTCACGAAATAAATGGGCCTACGAACATATTCCAGTACATTCCAAATAAGCAAATGGAGTCCTCGAACCACCAAAATGCACAGGTATCTCTCTTGTCCCTAAAAGTGTTCTTTTATATTTTAGTTGATCAGGAAAAACACAAATTGATCTTTTAATATTCTACCTTTTGGTGATCCAATACTGGATGACTCATCATTGAACTTACACTCAAAACCAAGATTTGGACACTATGAAAAAACAAATTATATTCTTTATTTCCTAACTATTGGTGGCTCTGAAACAGTATTTTGCTGCCTTTGCTGTGAGCCTTTGAATAATACTCTATAATTTGCAGCATACAGACTATCATGGAACGCAGTCACAAGTGCAAGGATCGACGATTGACTGGGAATGTCACATTTTGTTGCACTGCTTTTGTTTGTTGAATGAACTTTTTTTTGGGCCAATAGAATGAGGATGAGTATGCCAATTGTTTTATTTTTGCTTTTGCACTCACTTTCTGATTAATTATGTGCCCCAAGAAGATAAAGTTTTGTCTGGTAAATTTTATAAGTTTTCAATAATTCTAGCTTAGACATACTAACTTGATCTTTTAGCTCTTTAAATAAGGAATTTGTTTCCTCATTTAATCAAACATGCATGTTGACATTAATTGCTGTGTGAAGCGTACAAACTTCTATTATTTTGATTTCCAATTATTAGTTAGACTAATTTTTACTGAAACTTTCATGTATGCAATATGAATTATAGTGTTTGAATTATATTCCTTGTGGGAAGAAGTTTATAAGTACTTCTCTATGCAACAATATTGTTATTTTAGTGTTTTTTTTTACTATAATTGTCTTTATGGATGTGATTTCCTTACTCTTTAGTACATCTTTTACTTTTATTTGGATTATGTTTGAGATCTCTTCAACCTATTATTGGATTCAGTTGGAAGGTTATGAAATTAGTCAGATGTTTCCTGCGGCTGCGCTTGGGACGGTGCCTGACCTCGTATATTCTGCTGCGGGATTGAATGAATTTATTGCCCAATTTGATGAGTATGAAATGACCAACATACGCTTGTACGGATTTAACAATTTACATGGAGAGTGCCAAATTGTTGGAGACTATACTTTCACGCAGCCCTTGGACTGTAGTGATAATGATATATTCAATACTGAACACAGTGATGCTACACGAAATGACCAAAGTACATTCAATTGGGCCCTTACCAATAACCAATTTGATTGGCTTTTAGGTTAGATGCTTAGTGGAGGAGATGCTTAGGGGAGGAGAGGATTGCGGATATAACTTCTGCTGTTCCTAACCTTCTATTGGAGACTATTTGTGTGGGGGTTCCATATTTCCATTCCCTCTTACTGTGCTAAACTCTGATTTATAAAGTCCTCTTTTCCTCTATCCCAAAGAAAAATCCACTGATTCTCTTCTAGCTCGGTAATTGGAATTTTTTCCTTTCTAATTTACAGAGATTATCATGTAAAAAAGCATTGGTTTGTGGCAAAATCTAGAGTTTTTTCCAGGTTTCTGTAACTTGAATTACCCATTGTAATCTCTGTAACAAGCATCATAGTAGTTTGAAGTTTCCATTGACACAAGGTATTTCCAAATCTGAAAGTCATTTCCCATCAGTTCAAAATGCTGCTGCTATAGTTTACTCATAAATGTGGCAAAAGCCAGAGCTGAAAACAGCACAAAATAAGGAAAAAAAAAAAAAGGGATATGAAAGCTCAAAAATAATTCAAAGTTTCACACTTTCAACTTCATTTACAACATTTGGATTAATGAGCTGGACTAAAAACATTGTTAACCTTAAAATCCTACAATTGTTCCTCAGTTTGCAGTTCAACCCTCAATAGCCAACCAAACAAAACAATAAAGTCAATTGATGAAAGTTGAAGTACAATGAAAACTGCAATTAAACAGCTAAAGGACCCCATTGGCAGACCCAGTTTCTCCCATTATCTCCATAATCTGCTTCTGCATCAACTCAGCCTTCTTAGCCACCAATTTAGCTTCTTCAACCTTTATCAATACCCATTCTTGATCCATCTTCTTCAACTTCTCCTCTTCCAACCCCTTCATCCTCTCTTTCCACACCTCATTGTCAGGCAAAACCCTCGAAAACTCAGCCACTAAATAAGGGAACTTGTCCAAATCCCAAACTCCATCTCCCTTTCCACTTTCCATTCGCTCTTTTGCCTTCTTTGGGGTTATTTTCTTGCCCCATATTCTTTTGAAAGCTTGAATATCCTTCGGTCGTGATGGGTTCTTACGAGGGACTTGGTTCTTGCATGTTTGTGGTACTTCATTCTCAGTCTACGGACCTTGTCGTTGATTTGGGAAGGAGTGAACTGATAGTTGAGACGCTTGACGATACGGTTGATTGTTGGGGTACCAACGGTTGTGATCGGTGGAGATACGGATTTGGTGGCTCTGATTAAACATCTTAGGATCTGGGTTTCGTCTGATTGGCTGAAAACTCTTGAGGATCGGCCGTTTGGAGTGGTGGAAGGTGCGGGGGTTGACATGGTGAGACAAAGAATGGTAAGTTTTGGAGCTGCAGTTGGAATTTGCAAAGGAAGGTTCCAATTAGATGGGTATCGGAGAAGAGCACTAGCCCATTACTAGGGCGCCGCGCAGTTCTTTTCTAATTTTCAAAGGTTGGCATGTCAGGCTTCACAGGCAAGTGGGTTGGGCCTCCATCATGAGTGGGCAGGCCTTCCCACGTCCGAAAAGGTTTAGAATGTGTGTTTAGATGAAATTTTACGTTAATTTAAAATAATTAATTTTAAAATTAATAGCATGTGTTTAGCCCTATCAAGGCGCCTCCGTTAATTTACTAAATATAGAGACGCCTCCACGAGATTACCAAAGATGGCATGTGAAGGCTTCTCAAATAAATAGGTTGGAGCCTTTTTATCTTTCATAAATCGAGGCGCCTCCGCTGGCTTTCTAAATATAGAAGCGCCTCCACGAGATTACCAAAGATGAAGGCTTCTTAGATAAATGGGTTTGGGCCTTTATCTTTCATAAATCAAGTTTTTTTGTATCGAAAAGATTTGAAGTGCGTGTTTAAATGAAATTCTGCGTAAATTTAAAATAATTAATTTTAAAATTAATGATGTGTATTATTTTTTAAAAAATAAAATAGAATAAATGATAAATGGGGAAAATCACAAACCAATTTATCATACCATTGAAGGGAAAATCCCTAGAAAACGATTTCTAAGAAACAAATCGAAAGACTAGAAGTTGAAGGTATGCCAAAATTTTGAAGATTGTAAAATTAAAAATCATACCAATTTAGTACTCTATATATGTTTCGACTTTAGGCTTTTGGGCAAAGATGAAGCTAAGGATAAACCATTATGCATGAGATCAGTCCACCTTGGTCCAGCCCATTTGGTTTTGCTCTTTGACACACATACGAGCCCTATGTCTTATGTGTGTCATCTTTAAGACTCCAATTCTATACCTGACTCGTTTCACGCTTTCACTAATCAAAACTCATAAAGTATTCTTGTTTTCTTCTCTGCAGTCCAACTGAGAGTGGCTTACAATTCTAATTCATTTCATTCAGGTAATTGATTTCAGATTCAACAACCTCTCTCCCTAATGGGTTTCTCTTTAAATCTTGTTTAAAGATTCTTTCTTTCTCAATTTTTTATTTATCTCTATCCTTAAAAAGGCTATTATTTTCCTTGTTCTATGTTTATTTTTTTATTCTTGAAGTGGGATTTTGTCCGATACTTGTATTTTTTGGTCATTCACTCATTTGAGAATAATAAACTACAATAATTACGGCCTAGGCTCTACAAGTTAGAATATGATGGATTAGTTTTAAGTTTATTTCTAGAATATGATGGAGTAGTTTTAAGTTTATTTCTTTGTATTGATTCTGCTTACGTTTGCTTTAAAATTTACAACTACAATGGAACAAAAGAGAAGCAATTAGAACTTAAAATTTTGGTGGTGAAGGTTAGTGTCTTGTAGTGGAAATCTCCGATTTTCAGGACTGGTCAAGTGATCCCACTTTGCGATTTCAAAATGGTTGTAGTGAATTCTGGCAATTATGCTGTTGATAGTTGCTGAGGCCAATTGTCTTAGCATATACGAGCATCCTTGAGCTGTGAATTGAGGCAAGTTTGCAGGCATATTGGTCTTAACCATTTGTATAAATTTCATGCTTTCAGTGGAAAGATTTGTGCTTTACATGCCTGTGATAATCAGCGGGAGTGAAAACCTGCTGAGCTAGTCTACACAGATTTGCAGGTTAGATAGAGGTTCATATGGAACCTCTATTTGCTTTTTGGTAACACGTAGCTGAGCTTCTCAAACTGGAAATTTTGCAGCATTTTTAGATCATTGCTTATAGTGCTCTTAAGAATGAACTTAGCAGTTCTAGTTTTCTTTTTGACCCTCATTTTCTGTTCTGTAGGTAGTTTGAGCTAGCTTCAGCGATTCTAGAATGCCATTTCTTTTATTTGTTATTTAAAATGTATGGGTTAACATGTAAAATTTCGTACTGATAACGGAGTTAACAACAATTTCTTTTACATGTTAGGTCTCAGTCTTTCTTTTTTGAACTTGGTTTATAATCCCAATGGCACGAACGCGGAATGTCATGGTTGCCTCTGGCTTATTGGCTTTTGCAGCTGCAGGCTTAGCATTTCCATTTTATTTTGCGTAAGTACACTTCTTTCTCAACCACAATGTGTTGTTGAGAGCTATATTTATCAACCTGCAAAAGTTGAATAATGGTTGTATCATCCAGGACATCCAGGAGACCTGTGGACTCATCTAAGCCACTTCCTCCGCAGGCAACTTTTCGAGGGCCTTACATAAACACTGGTTCACGAGATGTTGGACCTGATCACCAGACTTACCCAAAGAAATGATCCTTTTTGTTTGAATAACTGCTGTTGGCTGTAAGTGAATGTATGCTTACTGCACACTATGTGAATTCACAATGTGTTTGAACTTGGGCATTCTTTTGGACTAATGGAGGCGTCTGTGGAGGCTGATCTATAAATTCACTTTGCTTTCTACAGCATTATGAGTGATAGTTTGTTTGGTACTATCATGGAAAAAGACAAGTGAATATGAAATTTTTATTTTGTAATAACTCAAATGTGAAAAAATTATGACATCCGCTATTAGCTTCTGCTTCCATTATTTGAATTGGAATATAAAATTGACTCAGCAAGATTTCTGGAATTTTTTTATCTCTTTGTGGATATCTTGTTCCCGTGCACTAGCTAAGAGTTCCTGCGCTTATGGTTGATATGTTGATCTTATCTTTCAATATACTGACTTCTGCAAAAAATATATTGTTTTGCTTTCTCGTATAAATCGAGGACATAATGTGAAAAAGGAAAGAGCAAAGAAGCAAATATTTTGTTCTGCTCTTCTATGCCTCATGATCTTATCCCTTTTGTTTGTTTTTTCCTGATTTATTTAATGTTATTATTTTTAACACAACATGAAATGTGAATATGATTCATTAAATATTCACGTTCACTCGAGTGTGCAACTTTTGAAATGTTGCAGTGTGGGTAACAGCCCTCAAGAGTAGTTTTCACTTTTGATGGATGGTACTTTGATGCTTGATATTTTATGGCCAAAAATGGTTTGCTATGTTATGTTCTTAAGTAGTTTATATATATAAGGATCAATTTACTCAGTGAAACTAAAAAAGTTTTACATATTTTTTTACCCATTGATTTCAATAAATGTAGGGGGATGAGATTAAATCATATATGTTTTTAATTTTTACTTGTCTTTCTCATCTCTTAGATCTATTGAAATTAAATTTTAGAAAAATATGTAAAACTTTTTTAGTTTTACACTGTATAAGTTGATCCCTTCTCTATATATAAAACTTTCTCATTTGTCAATTTATTGCTTCATGGTTGGCCGCCTGCACTTCTTGCGACAGAGCATGCTTTTTCTTGCATCTTTATAACATTTATTGAAGAGGAGATTTCATATATATGTCATGGGGATCATTGGATGTCATTCTTATGCTGAATATAGACAGAGTCATGAGCCAACTGATTGACCTTTCTGAAGACTTTGGGGCATCAACGTATTATCCAACATCTCCCAAAATTTTCCTATCCTTTTCCCCTACCGTATTCACTTCTTACTCAAAATTATATTTCTTTTATAGAAGCTGATGATCCTCCCCCCCTTCTCTTCTACTTCTATATTTTGTTCACTGCTCTTCATTAACATAGCACTCTCTTTATAGTTAAGGTCATGCCTATATTATTTTAGGTTATGCTCAAGCTAGTTTGGTCGACTCCTTAAATATTCAGTATTCATAACTAGGGCTTAAAAAGTTATGCTCACTTTCCATTATTTGGTCTCTAATTTGCATAATCCAAGGGGAAAAAGGGTTATTTACCCAAGATTACGGCTCCATTTGGGAGCTCGGTGGAGCATTATCACCGGAGAGGTGATTGGACCCCCCATCTTAACCACATGTGAAAGAGTTATGTCAGTGTCTTGCTGACACACATTGGTTATGGGCTGTTTAACTTATGATTGTGCCAGTTTCTAGTGTTATTGAATTCTTCCACAGCGGATCTCCATTTCTGCATTATTGCCATTGAAGAAGCTTAGCTTTGTTGCCATCTGAGTTCAGCTTATATGGCATGAGGTTGCTGTGGGAGGTTGTCACGGTTGAAGGCATAATGTCCTCCGATAGGTAAGTGATCGGGTCAGGTAGGGTAGATTAGACATCTAAAAAAATTGCTTTGTTTCGCGATGGGTATTGTTAACGATTAATGAGATAACTATTATTTTTGTGAGTGTTTATAGAAAATAAAGGGGGAGAAAAAACGTCAAATGAGAAAAAAAAAAAATCGGGCGACTTCACAAGTGCCCAACTACTCAGTTGTCGTGTCAAATCAATCCTGCTACTTTTGCCACGTATTTTGAAACCATTACTCCTTAATAACGTTAAAAACTTGTGGCTGATTTCTGGTCGTCATCCCAAACGGCTAATCCTCTGTAAGTCCCATTGCAAGATAGTCCAGAAAGCCGCAAACTATTACGTGTCATTGTTCCATTGGTTCTTGTCAAAGGCTTTTGGGAAGACACATACTTCAGCCAGATGCGAGTCCCTGGTCTTAAAACCCGACATTGCAGACCCGCAATTTCAAACTTGCACGCAAGTTTCTCCATTTTTTTTTTTTTCTCGTCTTCGATTTTTAAAAAAATAAAGAACCCATTTTCTTGTTTTTAATAGACTCAAAAAATTAAAGAAATCAGAATTATAGTACAATTTTCAAATAGAGAAAAGATCAGCAAAGATAAAAAAACATGGCGGTGTTTCTAGCTACTGCTGCTTCTGCTGCCCATATAGCAACTTCTTTTATTGCATCCTCACAAACAAGCAAAGCCCACCTTTTCATTTCTCCAAGGAAGAACCTTACTCCAAGAAAAATCACAAAGCTCACACCTCGCGTGGCAGCTCCACCATCATCATCAGCAGGACCAACTTCGGATCAAAAACAAGAAGAAGAGTATATGGTAGGTGATGAGTTTGGTGAAGAGAGTTCAGATTCTAAGTTTTCATGGAAAGATCATTGGTACCCGGTTTCTTTGGTTGAAGATTTGGACCCAGCCTTACCAACCCCGTTTCAGCTTCTGGGTCGTGACTTAGTGCTTTGGTTTGATAAAGGAAGGAATGAATGGGTTGCTTTGGATGATAAATGTCCGCATAGGCTTGCTCCTTTATCTGTAAGTTTCTTAATTCTATTTCTAGACTCTGTTTTGATCAGATCTTGGTTGCTACTTATTTGGTTTTTAATAAAAATGAAGAATTTGGATTGAAATTCTACTCAAAACATACTGCAGCGTCTAGATTTTTCTGGTCCTTTAGTCTTCTATTCACTGCATAATCTAAAGTTCAAAAGTTTGGTTGTCTTTAATTTGCGTATTAGTATCAGCTGCTAAATGAAAAAAAAAAAGTTGTTGGTTTTGATTGGTTTCTTTGAATTTGTAGGAAGGGCGGATAGATGAAAATGGGCACTTGCAATGTTCATATCATGGGTGGTCTTTTGATGGATGTGGATCTTGCACCAGGATTCCTCAGGCTGCATCTCAAGGTCCTGAAGCTCGTGCAGTTCAGTCTCCAAGAGCATGTGCTACTAGGTTTCCCACAATGGTGTCTCAAGGCTTGCTTTTTGTTTGGCCTGATGACAATGGTCAGGAAAGAGCAAGTGCCACCAAGCCCCCCATGTAAATCATTGCATCTAATTTTATTATCTGTTTGTGATTCATCGACTAGATCAATTACTGGACCAGATGATCTAGGTGAATATCTTGATGAGACATCATTCTTATGATTTTCAGGTTGCCTGATGACTTTGAAAAACCTGAGTTTGCCACTGTGAACATTCAGCGTGATCTGTTCTATGGTTATGATACCCTCATGGAGAATGTCTCTGATCCTTCCCACATTGATTTTGCACATCACAAGGTGCTTTTACTAGCTTTATGAGTTGAAAGATACATCATGTTATAGTGATGAGTTGAAAGATTCATTATTTCCAAGTGAAACGAAGTGTTTTTTTTTTCTTTTTTGTGCCATGACTTTTTTAGCTTTCTCATTTCCTGGCTTGGTTAAGACTTGATTTTTGTATCTTGGCTAATAGTATCTATTCACCAATTTGTTTTGATGTTAAGGGACCGAGTAATTATTAAGATGAAGCTTCCTTGAAATTTCAAGTGTTCGTTTTATAAACACACTTTTCAATAGGGCTTTAACCACTGAGAACTCAATAAGATTACTTAAATTAACACTGTCTAATCCTAGGCAATCTCTTGCTTTCAACATCTAATTAGATCAAAGACTGAAGATATTTTAACATGTTTCTTTTGGTACAAGACCACATTTTCAAGTTTCTGTAATTATTTGAAAATATTTTATTTTGAAACACACTGGCTCTTATGGTTGTTGTAATGTTGTTTCAATCCCTAGTCTTAGTTTTGGAAAAGAACAAAGTCGCGAAACATAATTCATTTATTGCTGACAACTTTTCTGCATTGTAAAACGCAGGTTACAGGGAGGAGAGACAGAGCCAAACCTTTGCCATTTAAGGTGGAGTCTAGTGGCCCTTGGGGCTTTGGTGGATCAAATGAGGGTAATCCGAAGATCAGCACTAAGTTTGTTGCACCATGTTATTATATGAATAAGTAAGTTCATTAACCATTGGCTGTGTTTAAGATTTAAAATTTCAATGCTTCTTAGAGTAACTTCTTTCCCATGTTACCTAAAGGTTTCATGAATTTTATATTTCTCTGTCACTGTAAAACTCATACCATACACTGACATACAAAAACTTAAGTTAAATTGAATGCATCAAAGATTATTGTCAAAGGCTTGCCTTTCAAAGTTTTAACTTTTAAAGTCTATTATGCCTTTCTCTTTTGCTGCATGTCTTTCATGCGTATAATCAATTTTTGTTGATAATGAGGACCAAGTTGCTTTGACACTGACTAATGGCTCATTTTCTCTTGTATTATTGTCCTTAAAAGTTTTGTGAATCTTCTTTCAAATTTATCATACTTGTGCCATCTATTCCTGCAGAATAGAGATAGACACAAAGCTTCCTATTGTTGGTGAGCAGCAATGGAAGATATGGATATGTTCATTCAATGTACCAATGGCTCCAGGGAAGACACGATCAATTGTTTGTAGTGCTCGAAACTTCTTCCAGTTTACAGTGCCAGGGCCTGCCTGGTGGCAGGTGAGTACTATTTCCTTGTGCTTCTAATGCATATGTTTGTGTCTGATGTTGCAGTTATATGAGGATCTTTACTCCTTCCTATATTTCTTTCATGATGTTTCCCGTGGCCCTATACCTTACTTCTTTTCTACGTACATTATGTTAGAGCTTCTTGCAAGGTTTATTCAACATGGTCTATTTTATTGTTTCGTTTAGTTGAAGTATATAAACCTGTCTGTAATCTTGTGCTATGTTAATGAGTAGACTATACCCGAGAATTGTAATGCGCTTGGAAATTTTGCACAAAGAAACCACGGATTTCAGATACCCTTGATGATAAACGATGCCTGTATCAACTAAACCACAAATTTAGCCAGCATCTAGGTTCCTGATCAGAGTTTCACATTGAGAGAAAAGCCTTGATTTCAGTACCCAAGTTTTGCTATGGTTCATTTCTGTATAAATTGGTAAGTCAATCATTCTGGCTTCTCGGTTCAGGTGCTTCCTAGATGGTATGAGCATTGGATTTCAAACAAGGTCTACGATGGGGACATGATTGTACTTCAAGGTCAAGAAAAGATATTTCTTTCAAAGTCAATGGAGAGTTCAGAGGATGTAAATAAGCAGTACACGAAGCTGACATTTACACCCACACAAGCTGATCGCTTTGTCTTGGCATTTCGAAACTGGCTAAGGCGTCACGGCAACAGTCAACCCCAATGGCTCAGCACCAGCGTCCAGCAACCTCTCCCATCAACAGTATTATCAAAACGCCAGGTATAGAAAACTTGTAATTCACTGATATTCACAACAACAGCTTCTTCTGAGCATGTTCTGAAATATTTCGTTACCATTTGCAGATGTTAGATAGATTCGAGCAACATACCCTTAAGTGTTCATCATGTAAACAAGCTTACACATCATTTCAAACATGGCAAAAGATCCTAATCGGCACAACAGTCGCATTTTGCGCAACAGCCGGCATTCCTTCTGACATCCAGCTCCGGGTTGTTTTAGCTATGCTTGCACTGGTTTCTGCTGGTTTGGCATATGCATTGCATCAACTACAAAAGAACTTTGTTTTTGTTGATTACGTGCACGCCGAAATTGATTAGAACAAGTTTGACTAGAAAATTTGAGTGTAAATGAACAAAATGCTGACCAACGGAACTTGAAACAGTTTTTGTTTTTATTTGTTTAAGTTTATTATTAATCTTAACAAATAATTATATATAATATTTTAAAAATTTATAAATCTTTTTGTTTTAATTTTTTTTGTTCACTTTTTCTTTTTTGGAATGTTTCAAAATTATATCTTTTTTTCTTTTTACATATAAAATTTTTATTTTTTATATTTTCAAATTATTTTTTATGTTTTTTTTCTACATTTTAATGTTAAAAATTATGAAATTTTAATTTTGTCAAAAAATTTTTAATTTTAATATTAAATAGATTAAAGTAAAAAAAAATTAAATGCCATAAAAATTAATATATCTCAAACATTTTAAGACAAAAAAAAATAAATAAATCATAAACATTATAACAATATTTAAATTTAATTAATTTAAATTCAATTATAATTAAACAAAACATTAAATAAACAATTCATAAACAAATTCAATTTTTATTTATTTATATTTATAACTTAACCATCAATTGTAAATAATAAATTAAGCAAATAAATCACAAATATAATAAATATATTTATATTTAATTCATTTATCTCTAACCAAAAATATCCAAAGACTGAAAATTTTCCGATTAAGCTCAGAAAATTACAAAAAACCCAACTTAAGAAAACATCCTAGTACTAATTTTTACAACCAAACCATATTTCCAAAATACCCTTATTATTTTTCAAAACCTAAGAACTAGTAAACTTAGTAACAGCCTTAGTCCCTTCCGAAACAGCGTGCTTGGCCAGCTCCCCAGGCAGAACCAACCTCACAGCCGTCTGAATCTCGCGCGACGTAATCGTCGGCTTCTTGTTATAACGGGCAAGCCGGGAAGCCTCCTGAGCAAGCTTCTCAAAGATGTCATTGATGAAACTGTTCATAATCCCCATTGCCTTGCTCGAAATCCCGATATCAGGGTGGACTTGCTTCAGAACCTTGAAGATGTAGATCTTGTAGGTTTCGACGCTCTTCTTGGCTCGCTTCTTCTTCTTGTCAACTGCTTCTTTAGGGAGTTTCTTCTCGGCTCTCGGCTTTTTCTCGGCAGCTGGAGCCTTCTCGGCTTTTTTCTCTTCCACTGGCTTCTTCTCTGCGGGTTTCTTCTCGGCTTTTGGCGCCATTGGGAATTGATTTGAAAATCTTGTGCTGGAATGAGAAAGGAAGGAGTGGAGGGTGAATATATATAGGGGAGAGGAGTGAGATATGATTGATGGATTCTGGCTTGCGAGGATCAATGACGTGGAAAGTAGGCACCGTTGGATTTGAGAGGATGGAATTGGACGGAGTGGATTGTGTCTTGTCGTCTTGGAGGTTTAAATATTCAAGCGGGATTTATTTCGTTTACATTTTTTAATTTTTTGCCGAATTTTTATCAGTTTGGCGGGTGAGCTATGGATGGGTGAAAATGTGAGCACCAGTCATATTTTTCCACGTGGAGCCTGAAGAAACCCTTTTTTTTTTTTTTCAAACGTTCTAGCGGTAGCTGCTATTTCAACCGTGCAACATCACGTTTATTTGAAAAGCCACGTCATACTCACCTGTGAGCTTAGAATAAAACTGATGTATAATAATAAGTTTATCTCACTAACTCTATTTTTTTTTATCTATTTATAAAATAATTAAAAAATAAAAGGAAAATTTAAAAAATGAAGACAAAGTTGATTCTAAAGTTTCAACGAAATAGAGAAAGAAATATTCAAATTTTCTTGCTTATTTGGTATTCTTTTTAGGTGAAATTAGTTATAAGCCAAGATAAATCGATTTTTTTCCTGTAATTTCCCAAGAGCCCTTTGTAATCTATTTATTTTTGAAGGTTTAACATTAGTTTAGTGCAAATTCTGTTTGGGCAATATTTTTCAATGAAAATTTGAGTTAGAATTGGGGTTTTATCGAGCTAATAAACCACTTTTACAATTAACACTGCTATAGATCACTTAGGCACTTACAATTTGGAGGTCTTACAACAAACACCATGTTCCCTTGTCCAAACCTATTGGGGTTTGCCCGAATTACCAAGCACAAATTATTACAAGTTTCATTTAATTTGGTAATAGTCAGTAGGAATTGTGCATTGGTAGGTAGAGACTAGCCATAAGAATAAAGGTTTTTGTGTCATGGAATTCTTTACTTGAACAACACTTCAAAAAATCAACATCCCATATGTTGAATTCAGTTCTTGTTTGGTAAAGAAGATAAAAAAGGAAAATGATGAAATTCTTTTATCTGATGGTTGTGATCTTTAATCATATTTACAACTCAATCTTTGAAGTCAAATTTCTATTTAATTATAAAACGTTAAAAATTCATGATACAATTTTACTGGTTGTAGACAATTATGTAACAAAACCCTAGAAGTATATGATTAAGTAAATTTAACTATTAGGTAGTAGATTTTTTTTTTATTATAGCAAAGTTATCATAATGATATCAATCGGTAACATAGTATATATGAATTTTGAAAAAATTTTGATACATTAGGATTTTTGTATCATTTCATTTTTTGTATCAATTGTACCGACTCATACTAATCATTTTGAACCATTTCAACCCATACAAGATTTTGTTTCCCTTTTTTTTTTTTTAATCTTTTCACTTTTTTTATTCGTTGAATCAATTAGTAACGCTTTTTTCTCTTACGATCAAATTTACTTTTGTAATTTGATGTAAAAATAAAATATATTCATTAAATTAAGCTATTGAACCTGTTAAATAATAATTTACTATATTTTTCTAATATTTTATATTTATTTTATTTATTTAATGTCAAAATGTGATTTAACCGAGTATATATTATGGGTGTTAATCGTTAGCCTTGCATAAAATTAATAAGGCAACAAGTTTCAATTACTTGAAATCAAAACTAAAATTAAAATACCAGTACTATAGTATATGCATGATACTAAACATGGAATTCTATGTTTCATCGCATAAGTAAAATTGAGTATATACTTAAAACATAGAACTGGAATATTAGGAGGAACTACAAGGAAAAAAAAAAAGGAAAATTTCTAATGTATACATGGCACATACTATATTCAAGCCCGAAGTCCAGAGGAAGAGAAAAGAAAAATTGTAAGTGTTGGGATCGAATCTCAACCTTGTAAAAATACACCTATGAGATGACTGAACCGTTAGGGTAAGTGACGTGATTGATGCCTCAAAGCATTTATATGAAACTCAAATCCTTATGGAGCAAGCCTTGAACAAAAAACAGACCGCAGTCCAATCCATACTGATCAAGCCCTTTCCGTACAGTTGCGTTCTTCATAGTTCATCCCCTAGGAATACATATAAGCGGGACATGGTTAAAACTTAAAAACCCATTTTAGAGCACGAGTTAATTAACTTCAAAGTAGAATTCTTTTTCCTTGCAAAAGCACTTCTATGCATATTTACACAAGTTAAAATGCAGGAGTTTCAGGCACATTAGCATTTTCTAGACACTAGTGTTTCACTTGTATCGAATAAAAGAAATAAAAGGTTCATAAATTTTGAAATTTGTTGTTAAATTTGTCATATAGACATTTAATTACATTAAATAGAAAGAAGAGCATGGTATCTAGCTAGTACTAGTATTTATTTATTTAGTTATATTCAAGTGTTTCATCTTACCTATCATCTAGTTGCATGGTGGTGGGTTGGTTTTCGAGCTTTCCTGGTTTTGTCAAAGAATCAGTAACAAGTACTGGACTGTGCCCAACGAACAAAGCAACGTGACCCATAAGCTTATCTTTCCTGGAAAATGTGGTACCGCAAGAACATTGCCACTTGAGATCACCACAGTGCTTTTCATGAGTCCGGAGATCCGACAGCACCGAGAATTGCTTCCTGTTACATCGCTTGCAGACATACATCTTGGGACAATGGCTCCTCTTGTAGTGATTCTTCACGCAAATCATAGATTTCAATGGTTGGAACTTGGCATGTTTCTGGTTCCACCTACAACCTTCGTGAGGACATGAATATTTCTTAGGCAATTCCGTCGAATAGTTTGCAATAGCAGTATTTCCCTCGTGATTCTTCATGGGGTTAATCAAAGCAGCTGTTGTCTTGTATTGATCACCGTGAGCTCTCATGTGCATTCTCAAATTTGCGTCTCGCTTGAACCCTTTACCACAAACTTGGCAGTAATGTGTGTATTTAGCTAATAAGTCAGCAGCATTCAATTCGATTATATCACAATTATTAGCTGAAATCCTATGCGACCCTTTACTTATTCCGCTTCTTCGAGTCAATTCAGCCATTAATTCTTTCCTTTCCAGCTTATCATCGTTGCTAACTTGCAAACTTCGAGTGCTATTGCTATTGTTGTTGTTACGGTTATTGCAGTAATCGCCATACCAGCTAATATTTTCAGTACGAGAATAAAAGCCTTCTCCTCTTTCTTGAACTACGTTATTATTAGTAAAGTTTGGATGTTGAGATATCCCATTATCAGGAATTACCCTAACATGCTGCTGGTGCAATTCAGTTGTGGTATTGTTACCTGAAGTGGCTCCAAGCGAAATTTGTTGGCAAACAAATATCATCGAAGACGCTGCTACAATGATTTCTTGAACAAAAGAACCCATGCTTGCTATGGCTAAAGACGTTGACTCAGGATGGGTTTGATCTGGAGAGATAAGGATGCTAACAAGTGATTGAACCTGACGAACTTTATCTTTAAGGATGGAGAGATTATAGAGGAGAGAGCTTGAAAGAGCCTCTGGGCCTGAATCAGCTGCTTCAAGGGACGATGAAACAATGTCTTCTGCAGCCACAGGATACATTGGCAAACCTTGTGATGGATTCGGGAAACATGAAACCGCCCCTGATGAAATCATTTTCAAAATCTTTGCTTACACGATCACCCAGCCTCAATTTGTCTCTGATGGTAGCTTTATCTTCCTTGGTTGGGATTCGAATGGCTAAAAAGCTTGTTTGTAGGTAATATAGGGAAAGGTACGTACACGAAAACCGTTTCGTTTTTGAAGATGAGCGAAAACAAACATAAAATTTGTTTAAGAAAATTAAGAGCTTCAAGTCAACTTAAGAGCTTCTGTTCATCCCCACTTAAAACCCTCCTCACATATTACTAATCTCACAATTATAATAACACTTGAATAAAGAAAAAGTCCATGAGAAAGTCGGCAAACATGCGTTTTCATAGTATTATATTAAATAAACAAGATTAAGAAACCAAAATAACCCTATTGCTGTCATGAATTTATTGGCAATACTTTTCTTTTTACATGTAGATGTATGACATCATATATTGCATCACGTCAATCTCTTCTCTTTATTTCTCCATTAAAAAAAGCAGCTTTTTAGTCTTTGATATCAATCTCTCTCACGCATGACTTGAAGTATTCAAATTGATGAAGCTTACCCATTCGGATAAGAATAAAACCTTAATTTTTTCCTCATATTTGGCATCACTCATAAGCTCTCTATCCTTCTGAAATTGAAACTCTATAGCGAGTGTAGATGAAGGGAAAGAAAAAAATTTTCACGGATCCAAACAAGTAAAATAGCTAGAGAAGCTAAATTTCATGTTTTTGTTGTTAATTTGTTCATAAGTGGCATTTAGCACCAAGCTGATGAGATGTTGGAAAATGGCTTTCGCCTCCATTTACCAAATTTGAGTGGTTATACCTGTTCAACACAAATGAGGATGTTAGAAATAATCATACCTTGAATTAATGAGTCAGCTAGCCAAGCATCTTTATAAATAAATAAATATATATGGTCTTTTTTTTAATTTTTTTTTAAAGTCATAACTTAAAAACATGAAAAGAAGTTGCAGATGTTAAATTTGAATAGAAAATTTAATAAATACTATATTTTAAGAATAATTAGATGATCCACTTGAGTTTAATACATATCTTCTTCTCTGCTTTCTTTTCAGTTAAGCTATAAAATAATGTTTGACCAATTCTAGTGGCTATATATAATTAATTGATTAGGTAGATAACTAGATATAAAGTATACTTAAACGAATAATAATATTTTTGAAAACATCAATTTTGTGGAAATTCAGAGATCCTCCCTGATTAATATATATTTACTACTTTACAAGGATTAATCTAGGAGTTGGTTTTTTGTATGTTCAATCACTTCTCAATTCCTATTTCAAGCTTTCTTATTGTAGCTAGGGTTCCTCAGTCCTTATACATATAATGAGAAATGATTAATTTATATCAGTATAAAATTTTTAATTTTTAATTTTTTTAATTATTAATTTCAATAGATGTACTAGAATAAATAGAAAGAGAAAGAATTAATTTATACTAGTGTAAATTTTTTTTACATCTTTTTGTAATCATTAATTTTAATAGATTCAAAGGATGAGACTAAAAAATTAAAAATAAAAAATAATTTAATTTTATCTTTTAAATCTATTGAAATTAGTAATTAAAAAATATAAAATTAAAAAATTTTATGCTACTATAAATTGATCCCTAGTCATATATATATATATATATTGTTGCCTTATATGAAAGTGATCGAATGAGTCATGCCCCAAAGAATTTTTATTTATTGATTTAATTTTCAGGGAGCAAAGAATGTGTGTGCAAGCATATATAAATTTTAAAGAGATCAGATCATATCAAAAATAATTTCAAGGCATTGTGTATTAATATAAGTTGATTCACTGTTTTTTTCTTTTAGTTTCAATCTCAAATATCAAGTGGATGTACATGTTTCATTATAGTCCATGATTTATTAGAGGTGAGTAAATGGTCAGTTCATTCGGTTCGGTTTAAAAAAATCAATAATCAACTTTTATTTAATAAATAATTGAACCGATCGAATATTATTAAATAACCGATCATAATCGAACTGATCAAAATCGGTTTGATTCGATTAAATAATCGATTTTTTTTTATTATTTTTTCTTCATATTATAAATAATTATTTAACCACAAATTTAATTCAATAAAATTCAAACTCTAGTATTATTCAAACTAAATTACTAAAGAATTTAATAATTTCAATAATATTTTACAAAAAAAATAAATAAAAATATTTATCTCAAATTTTTTTATTTTTAATTATTAAAAAGTCTGGTTAATTCGGTCAGTGCGATTATCAATTTTAAAAACTGAAAACCGATCGAATTAATTAATTCTTTTTTTTCCTCTCACAGGTTTGAAATATATATTTTTTATATTTGATAGAAATTAAATCCTTACCACTAAAATTAAGAATTTAATACTTTACTAACATATCCCATAATTATTAACAAAGTTTGAAATATTAATTTATATATTATAATAAAAATATTAAAATTTTATTATCTCATATATATTAAATATTGAATTTACTTTACTAATATTAAAATTAAACTACTTCATTTATTTTCAAAGATTGAATTCTTAACAAAATTATATATTTTAATTATATAATAAAACAAAGAAATAAAAAATCAAATATAAAGGCACAAAAAGACATCTATATAGAGAAAGAGAAATTATCAAATACATTGACAGTAAAGTTTTTTAACTCTACAAACGAGATTAAAATAATGATACATATTTTTTATGTATTTAAAAATATTAATTTAAAAAAAAGTGAAACATGTGTCATAATTTTAAATCTACTTGTAAAATTAAAAAATTTCATTATAAATATATCAAATAATTTCTCATATATATATATATATATATATATATATATACAAACACATATATACGTCAGCTAAGAAAAAAAAAGTATGTACAGAAATATATGTATTATGTATTTATTTATTTAATTATTCTTGCAATAAATCTAAAGTTTTTCTGATATTTCAACTTAATTTAATATTAGACAAAGACGTGGAGGTTTTAGTTTCTACTTGTTCTTTCACATGGGAAACGGGTACCTTCGTGATTAAGGATGTGAAATAAACCTGATTATTAATGAAACAATTAATCATATATATATATTTGAAATTTTTAATGTACTTTTAAAATTTTTTATTATTTATTCGATAAAAAAAAATATTATGCACAAATTTTTTTTAAATTCATAATTTTTAAATATCAATTTTAATAATATACTAATTAATCTAAAAGATAATTGGCATTAATCATATATCTTCAATTATTTGAAGGAGGTTGGTTACGTAGTTCTGTTTGAATACATCAAATAATTTGCGACGAAAATTAGTGCCAACGACTTGGTGATAACCACAAGTTATGGACTTTGAAATTTGAACCCCTCCCTTCTAGTTACGTCAAGATAAAATTAATTTATTTTATACTTTTTTTTTTTTATAATTTTACATACAACTACTATTTTTATAAATTGATAGTTGATTTAATAATTTACTTGTATCCATCATCCACAAAAAAATTTCAAGTTAATTTAACATTTATATAATTTTGATTAAAATTAATATTTTTTAATATACATTAATAGTTAAAATTTTATTGTAAATCATAAAAATTATTGTTTGAATTATTAAAATAAAAATCGTATAAAAAATACTAAAAATGTAATACTAAATTAATTTTACATAAATGGATTCTTTATATATATATATATATAATATTTGTGGCTTGCGGTAATAAAGCATTATTCTTTCTGGGCAGACTGGAACTAATAATAGATTTCCTTATCACCATAGTCAAATTAAATTTAGATAAATACTTTTATATCAAATCACAGATAGTTACTCACATTTTACTTCTTCAATTATTTTCAATCATAATACAGTATTATTGCATACATTTATACATTTATTATACTTGAATTCAATTATTTTCAATGATAATACAGTATTAATGTATGTATTTATACATTTATTATACTTGAACCATGTTTCACGTTAGAGATAATTAGCAAAATCAATTTTATAAAATGATTGTAAGCAAAGAAAAGGCAACAATGCAGAGAACCAAAGACAAGACATATACAGTTTGAGGATTAGGAATGTAAACAATATAACGTTTGATGAATTATTTATGAATATATTTAATTTTTATTAGTTTATATTTATTTATTAAATTTAATAAATAATATTTTTATGTTCGTTTATTAAATGAATCATATAAGAATAAAAGTTTATTTGATTAGTTTATATTCAAAAATAATTTTGTTTAAAATTCGTTTAAAACATATTCATTTATGGTTCATTTATTATTTAGTAATAATAATAATAATATTATTATATTTTTATCTTTTATCCTAATCTTATTTTAAATTCATTTATATTTATTTAAGTTCGTTTATATTTGTTTAAGATTTATTTATTTAAATTGGTTTGATTGTGATCCAGGATAGTAATGGATATCTGTCATTATCCAATTCATTTATGTCAAATTCGGATAATTATAATGGATAATTAACGAATTAAGATAGGAGATTTATTATTCATAACGGATTTCGATAAGATATGAATAGTATCATCCAGATATCTAATATCTGAATCTTTTTAAATTTTAATTAATAGTAACAAATATTGAATTTGTATACAAATTAATTATGTGCTTACATATGAAAAATATATAATATTTAATTTTTGTGGAATGTTTCAAATCTTAACAAATAACTTTTATTTATTATTAATTAAGAGTGAATTTTAATTTTAAAATGAATTTTTGTTTATTTTATATTTTGATAAAAAATTTAAATAAACGAATATTTTAACAAATTTGAATATTTAAATGGATATAATTTATTTAAATAGATTCAGATTTGGATAATAGTACTAAACTTAAATGGATATTTAAATTGATAAGGATATCTAAAAAATAGCAGATGTATGCTCTATTGTCATCTTTTGTTATGCTTTGTTTATTATTTATGAACATGTTAGTTTATATATATTTTTGTGAACATATTCGTTTAATTTTCATAAATGAGTTCATTGAATTTAATCGAGTCAAACACAAATCGAACACGAATATTTTATCATTTAAATGAATGGAAATAAAAAAAACAGAGCAATTTTCTTATCAAACACGAACAAAATTCGAACAACTCTAAAAATAAATAAAAAATTCATAAAAATATATTTATTCGCTTATATTCGATTCGTTAATATCCTTATTCAGGATCATAGATTTTGGTGGAGTTTCTACATGTTCAGGAAGTACTATTGGACAATACAAGTGTTGAGCGAAACTATTATATAGTATATATGTTATGATCACAATTAAATCTTTTAATTTTGTCACATATAAGATAAAAATTGAATATGACGTGAATACTTATATGTTTAGTTGAATTTTAATATTTTAATACATAATTGATGTAAGATTTATGATTCTTTTATTGGGATCATAATATCTTTTCTTACGCCAACGAAGATCTGTCATTTTCACTTGCACATGGTCAATACCTTAACATCGATTTGATATCAAAAATTGTAATTCACACCAATATTGAAAGTATTGTTCATTTAAATTTATTAAAATATAATTTTATCTTATAAAAGATATTTTATATATTAAAAATTAATGCAAATACTTATATACACACTCAAAATCTATACAAGATCATTCATGGCTCTACTCTTTGACCAAGACAACAAGCTTCAAAGTGGATGGAATTTGTTGGTACCAACAAACAAAATGAATAAGTCAAGCTTTTCCATTTTGGTAAATACCATTAAACGAAATTGGTTAATACTAAATATTAAATAAAGTATTCAAAGATTTTTAGATAAAATAGTAAACAAATATATTTGATAGAAAGATTTTTCTTAAATACATGCGCATTCAATTAAACATACAATTAAAGATGCTCATAAATTAAATCAAATTTGATTGACACTCAAAATTTATTATTATTTAAAATATTATTAATATTAAAAATTTTATGTTAATATTTTAATATTTTAAATATAATTTATAATTAAAATGAAATAAAATAATAAATTAAATTGAGTCAAGCTGGAGCTAACAGACCATCTAGCCCATGAGCAAGGTACATGTGTCACATGTCGAGATTTAAACTCAAAACCCACATAGCTCTTGGATTCGAGAATGACTATTCTAGTTTAAGAGCAACCTTTAATTAGACTAGTGCTCAAACACTCGTTATTTCAAGGCCTAATTGCTTCAAAACACAAGCACACAAAGTGTGGGAAAAAGATAGAAAGAACAGCAGAAGTTATTACACACTCAGTTGTGCAATAGAATTCAGAGCATTCCAGCTTATTTTTTTGTTTCATTACTTTCTTGTTCTTAATGTCTTTCCTTATTTTTTGAATGTTTCCCTATTCTTAAGTTTTTATAAGTTAACTTAAGCATATGAAATCAATTTTCTATTTAGAGCCACGTGGAGTTTGATTTAAGATGGGAGCCCATGACACATACACCTAGTACAGTCATAATGTTGCATTGTTGTGTGACAATGAGTAGGATCTATAAATACTTTAAAAGAGTGATTAATGACTTATATTGTAAACATTTTATTTGTGTCAAGCTCCAACCTTGGGGCATTCCTAGAAAGGCAAAAGATAAGGGTGATTAGAGGCAAAAGCAGGGTGTGTTCCCTGCGTTTGTCCTTTGACGTGCAAATTAAAAAGATTCAAGTCGAAAAAGAAGAAGGAAGGTAAGGAAGGGAGTAGGATGAACCTCTCTTAATAGTGCCTAGACTTTTACATTTATAGGTAAGCTATGGGGACCATCAAAGGATAATAAGGACAGTATTTAACTGATGTGGCATTGAGCATGTCAGACCAACCTGACATGTCAAGTCGACACAAATGATAAAAATACCTTTGATTGTTTGTTAAAGGCTTTATAGAAAGAAAAAGATCACTATACCCTTTTGACCATCAAATGCCCCTAACACTTTATCCCCTTACCAAGTGATCTGAGTGTTAGATTGCTGAATGTATGATCATTGCCCCCAGTGTAGGGTAGGTTGACAAAAAGAGATGACCTAAAATTTGAATTCTTCAAAGTCGACATTATAAAGGGAGGTCAATCCTAAGGGATGATTGAACTTAAGTCACAGTCCAACTTTATGGTTGTTTGATCTTGCGCATGTGTCTTGGGTTTAGTGTATAGTCGGCTTAAAAATTACTAAGGTGATAATTGTTCTGAATGATTCAAGGTTAACACTGGAATTCGTCTGGCCATGGTGAGACTTGTATTTTATTTCAAAAATTTGAATTTAAGCCTCCACTTTGAACTCTGACGGTGAACTGGGCTCTTGGTTTACCCTGAAAAGTCATTCGATTTAGCCAGTCTAACTTGGGGTTCATTCAATTAGGCTAGTTTGATAGCATTAAATAAGGAAAAATGTAGTTTAAGTTAAAAAATTTAAAGCAAAAACATAAAAAGACATCTCTACACCTTTGTTTCGACATGTGGCATGACTTGTGTCATTTATTTGGTCTATAATGTGTCTATATAAAGAGCGTTTGGGCTTTAATTTTTTACCTTTTTACTTTTTTTGCTTTCAATCTAACCTGAACTTTTCGATCTCAAAAGCTTTTTGACCTTTAAAGTTTTTTTATACCTTTTTCGGTATGTATTCTTAACCATGTCTTTTAGTATGAGTTTTAAAAAGATAACAAATTATTGGATAAAAAAAAAGATCAACGCGGGCAGCAAGGTGATGATATGATCCTACCAATTATCAAGGGTCGTATTTATGAGAGGATGGCTTACTGGTTCAATCTGATGTTTAAAGAAGGGCAGCAAAGAAATGAAGAGAATACTCAAGCAAAAAAGGAATGGGTTTTGAGCATGAAAGAGCTGTGTGCTCAAATTGACTTCGACCTATAAAATCTACCATCTTTTTCTATCTGTTAAGTCGATCTATCTTATATGGTTGACCTTCTTTCATCTTTGATTCTTCCTTTTTCTAGGGTTGAATCTCATTAATTTTTTCTTCTGTTCTCCTCTTTTAACGTTTCGTTATCACTTTTATCCCCCCTCAGTCAATTTTTATTGATATTTATTTCTCTTCTAAGGGGCCTCCACCTCATCTTTCTTTCTGTGAGATTGAGTTGCTCTCAGCCATTGCTCAATATTGGAATCTACGCTTACTCAAAAGTCAGAGTTTTCTGATAATGATGATTTTGACTAGGAGAGTTCCAAAAAAGAATAAAAGAATGGAATACCTCGATTGAGAAAAGTGACGATGGGAAAAAGAGCCCTGTGGTGCAGGATAAACTTATCAAAGTCCTTATATATTTTTCTTGTGACCTCGACATGATCTTTAAAAATGTGATAAGCAAACTAAGGGGCATGGCAACTCCTAAAGATTATCTTAACATGTGTTTAACTCATCACATCTGTGCTCTGGGTACAAGTTTTCTTTTTTTAAAAAAAGTATAGTATAATAATGTCAAACACCTCAAACTGAATCACTGATAGACTAGAACCACATCAACTCTACATGTATTAAAATTTTTTCGTGATTGGTTTGGGTTCTCATTTCATCCTTTATTTGTTTCAATTTTAATTCTTACAATTTGACTATCACTCAAGTTATTCCTAACTCTATATGGTATATAGTAACATTCATCATTTTTTGTCAATACTTAAATATTCTTTCTTTTTTTCCTTTATTTAAGGGATTTTTTTCTCTTAAAGAATACTCCAACAATAGTAAGTAGTACTACATAATAGCTCGACCCAATAAGAAATTATTTATCGATTGTCTGAACTTAATAAAAAAGTGAAAGCTACTCTTACTTTGCCTTAAGAAGTAAAAAATAAATAAATATGGTAAACTCGAGGTCGAAGCTATTTTCAAGTTGGGGCCTGAAAAATAAAGATTATGCCTAGCTCTTTTATAGATGCATTGGTAGCCCTTTTTATCCTGATTTATCAGATCGAGACAAAATTTTAGAATACACTAGTAGAAGGGAGGTCATTATTGATACTCATGAGCTAACCTCTTCAAAAGTAATAAACAAGATGAAGTATTAGGATAGGTTTAAGGTAACCTCATAAGATTTTATTTTAGCTTGATTTTTATCTAACTGTTAGCTCAATTTTATAGATATGGCTAACGAGGATGACTTTGACTTCAGGCTATATCAACACAACTCCAAGCCTAAGAAGGGTAAAAAAAAAAAATTAACTTTAAGCCCCATCTTATGAGAGAAGCAAGGAGGTCAATACCTCATTACACCTCTCTTTCGCAGGTTAAAAAATAAAAGTCAGGCCTAGCCATGACCTATCTTCAACCTCAGAACCAATATACATTTTTTTCTCCTGCCAAAAAGCCACGTGTGAAAGCTTTTTCTTTCACCTTAAAGAACTCTGAGGCTAAGGTATTAAAGCTTGGCTTAGATAAGATATCCACAAGCTTCAAATACACTTCTCTCAACGACCCCATCACTAACCCGACTATGGAAAAAAGATTCAACAAATGAGTGATCCCTCTTTTTGGTAAGTATTAACTGACTTTAGTTTGATTTTATTAGTATTCTTTATTTTGCTAAGTGAGGTCATTCTATGTAGTCCAACAAAAAAAATTTCTCAGCTTTTGGAAAACATTGGTGAAACCCTCCACCACGTCTACCTGATGATGGCCCACCTGCTGAGGGTTGAGAAATACATGGTTATCTTGGTTAAGAAACACAAGAAGAGCTCAGATACACTGGGTAATGTCCAATCTAGTTTCAGCATGTCTGACAAGAAAGAAGCTTAGCAAAGAAAAAAATTAATGAGCTAATAGCAAAGTTAGAGGCCATCCTAATTGACAAAGCCTCAGCTGACTCAATAATAAAGCAAGTTGAGCTTAAACTCAATGACGCTCAGGTTAAGATAGCCAAGGTTATGTCTGAGCTTGAGGCTAGAAAAAAGGGGAATGAAGACCTAAAAAAGAACGTGGTAGAAAAGTTCAAGGCCTCTAATGAGTGCCTCCAGATAAAAGTGGAGTTATATAAGAAAAACATATTTGGTGCCTTTCAACTAGCCAAAAATGAGGTGCAGTTTAAATTTTTTGCTCTTAACTTTGACCTTTCTGATATTGATATCAACAATATCATATGAAAGACTCGTCCAAATCAGCCCAAGAAAGATAAGAAAGAGAAAGAGAAAGATAAGGATAAAGCCTTGAAGGTTGAGCTAGAGGCAGCTCTGAGGCTTGAGCATGAGGTCAATAAGGGTGAGGTCGTCGCTACTACTCCTACTGATGAGGATGCTTCCCCTACTGTTACTGCTACTGACATTATTGATGAATAATTCTTTTGACTTTTTATTTTTGATTTTTTATAAATTTTTGTTAATATACGAGGTCAATTTTTTGTAATGACTTTAGGTAGGGATAATCTGCTTGACAAATAACTTATGTATTTAATAGAAATGAAATAGAAAAAAATTTTTGTTCAGTTCAATCTAAGTTTCAAGTTAATTCCATTATGATTTTTTTTATTTACACAAGTTTAAGTATAATTAATTGAAAAAATTTGAGCCCGATTAATTAAGCTGAGGATATAAGTAATCATTTGAATTAAATTTCACTTTTGCAGCATTGAGTCTCTTTTTCAAAGCCTCTAATATTGTTTTGTTTATAGCTTTAGCTTGCCCGTTAGACTGAGGTTGGGCAATTGACGTAAACCTAAGGTCAATGTGAAGGTTTAAATACCATTATTTGAATCTTGAATTTTCAAATTGTTTGTCATTATCTGTTATTATAGATCGAGGTAAATCGAATCTACATACTATATTTTTTTCACACAAATTTCTTAATTTGGGCCTCTATGGTGGTAGCCAAGGCTTCAATTTTAAGCCATTTTGTGAAGTAATCTACTATAACTAAAATAAATTTTCTCTTACTTATGACTAGGGTGAATAGTTTGAAGACATCCATTTTGCACTACATAAAGTGCCATGGACTGATTATAAGAGTAAGCTTGATCGAGGGAAAATGTTGCACGTGAGCAAATCTCTAACACTTATCGCATCTCTTTACCGGTTTGGTTGCATCTCTTATAATAGTGAGCTAATAATAACTTTGTCTAAGCACTTTGTAAGCCAATGGCTGGGGTCCAAAGTGACTTCCATATATTCCTTTATAGATTTCTCACAAGATGTGTTCTATCTCTTCCTTATCAACATATCTTAAATAAGATAGGCTAAAATATCTTTATATAATTTTTCTTTAATCATTGTGTATTGAGCGGCCTTTCTCATCAATGCTTTAGCTCAAATTCATTCCTCAAGTAGTGTTTTCGTTGTCAAATATGCCTTGATTAACGTTATCCAAGTTTTTTTTTTATGATTTGTCCTATGAGTTTGTCTTTAGTGCTTTTATGTGTTAGCTTTTCTACTAGAACTTGGTTTGAATTTCCTATTGTTGGTCCTAAAGTCAACTTAGAAAAGAAATCTACTAATGAATTCTTCAACCTTGGTATCTTCTTTACCTTAACTTTCTTGAAGCCAGCCACCAAAGCCAGCACTTTATCGACGTACTTTCAAATCCCATCTTTTTGAGTTTTGAAGTTTCCATTTATTTGATCGACCACCAATTAGGAATCACTGTACGCAATTAAGTGTTGAATGTTCAGCTCAATTGTCAACTTTAAACTAGCTATCAATGCCTCATATTTCGTCTCATTGTTAGATGCCTTGAACTTGAATCTCAAGACATATGGGTACTGTAGCCCTTATGGATTTATCAGAATAAGGTCAACTCCTCTATTATGGCTTGTAGTTGATTTGTTAACATAAAGTTTCCAATTATATTTATCCAAAGTTTTTTTTTCTTCAGATTATCTTTTAGGGTGTACCAAGGTAAGTTTTGTGACAAAGTCTGCTAATACCTATGATTTTAGAGCTGACTTGGGTAATACATGTGGCTCAAACTCGCTAAGCTCCACCATCCATTTAATTAGCCTTTTTGATATTTCAAGCTTCTATAAGACTTATTTCAGTAGCTAATTATTCAATATATGGATTGTGTAGGCTCAAAATATGGCCTGAGTTTTTTGGTCGAGGTGACAATGGTATGAATTAGCTTTTTTATGCTGTTGTAGTTAATTTTTAGCCCTGTCAGTACCTTGTTTACAAAATAAACTTGTTTTTATTTCTCTTCTTCCTTTCAAATTAGGATCGAACTAATGGCCTGGTTTGTGTTGGCTACGTATAAGTACAATATTTCACCAGGTTTTGGCTTGGATAAAATAGATGGAAAGGATAAGAACTCTTTGAGTCCTTTAAGAGCTTTTTTAGTATAGAGGAGTCCACTTGAAGTTAGAGACATTTCTGAAGATTTTGAAGAATGGCAAACATCATTTAATCGACCTAGACATGAATCGACTTAGGACTATTATTCTACCAACTAGCCTATGTACTTTTTTTATTAAGATCGACGTTTTTATATTCAAGAGCACCTAAATCTTTTTTAGGTTTGCCTCTATTCACCTTTTGTTGATAATATAACTGAGGAATTTAGCCGATGTAACCTCAAAAGCACATTTATTCAGGTTAAGCCTTATATTATACTTCGTTAAGATGTTAAAGGTCTCTTTAAGGTCTTTCAAATGCTCGATCAAGCTCTTGCTCTTAACAATCATATCATCTGTATATATTTCCATATTGTGGTCGATTTGATTCTTAAACACCTTATTTACCAATATTTGGTAATTTATCTCTGTATTCTTCAATGCGAAAGGTATTAACTTGTAATAGTAAAGGTCTTTTTCAGTAATAAAAGTTAGTTTTTCCTCATCATCCTCTAGGATTTTGATTTAATCATAACTAGAATGGGCATCCATAAAACTGGAGAAGTCATTCTCGGTACTATTATCCATCAGTCGATTTATGCTAGAGAGAGAAATGCTATTTTTCAAGTAGGTTTTTTTTAAGTCAGTAAAGTCGATACACATCATCTATGTTTCACTATACTTTTTAACCATGACTATGACCACGTTGGCTACTCATTTAGTGTAATAGACCTCTCTAATGAAGCTACTCACAAAATTTATTGACCTCTTCCTCGATAGCTTGTTGTCTTTTTGGGACAAAGATTCTCTTCTTTTGTCAAACTGATTTTATCTTATGGTTAATGTCTAGCCTATGAACCATCACTTTAGTATCAATACCATATATATAGAATGGTATCTAAGTGAATAGGTCGACATTATCTTTTAGAAGTTGAATTAATTAATTTTTATGTTGAAACTTAGCTCGATTTGCATGTGTTTTCGAAGTATGCTATCACAAAATGAAACTGTTACGAGGTCTTCAGCCGACTCAGGTCAATTTTTGTCTAAGTTTAGTTTTTTATCAATTATCTCTTTTTGTTCAATTAGGTCAGGATCATTTCTTATGAAAACAGATCCTAATGTGATGATCAATATACTATGAATAACTTGTTAAATATATATAGTTAAATTGGTGTGCATTTTTCATTTCATACTATATTTTGGCTAACATATTAGCTTGATCCAAATGACATATGGTTGTTTACGTCAGCTTAAAAGCTCGATCATCTTTAGTGTTATCTCAAAAAATTTAAATAAAAAAATAAAGCAAAAGTTTTCTTTTGTTAAAGCTTAAAAGTTCAGAATGGCTTAAGAGCACATTTCTGTCAGGTTATCTTATGTTTTGTACTCTCACTTGTGACTTTCTGCTTCTTATCAATTTTTGGTGGTTGTCTTTCTTTGCTTTTAACCTTAGTTTTTGTCGAACTACCCATCTACTTCCTAGTCTTACCCTTCATTATTGTAACATAACATTGATGTGCTATGGACTAGTCTTCTCGAACTTTTTCAACACCATTGGGTATTGAGAATTTCATTTTTAAATAGAGAGCTAAGCCTATAAGCCATATAACAGATTGGCTAGATCGACCCAATATCATGTTATAAGCTAATAAGACATTTATAACTATGAATTCTATAACCAAGGTGATAGTCTTCGGTTCAATCCCCAAAGAGATTAAAAGCTTGATAGTTTTTTTTATTGGAACCTGCTCATTCTCAAACCCCATAAACGTTATGGTGACCGATGTCAACTAATCTTTATTAATTCTTTTTTTTTATGCAACTTTAATACATGACATCGGTTGAACTCTCATTATCAAATAAGATTCTTTTAACTACATAGTTATACACTAAAGCTATGATTACTATAACATCATCATATAGGTGTTGGATTCCTTCAAGATCTTTCGAGTTAAATGAGATCAGCTCATCTCTTCAGTTTTTTTTTCTTTTTGTTGAAGTACCTACCACCATAACCATGCTTAGGTTAAACTTCTTCTTAACAGAAATGAAACTGCCCACAATGATGACATTAATCACCCAGCAATTAGCTTATTATTATCAATTTAAACCTTTTCTTAAATCGACTCATCTCCTTAAGCTTCCCTTCTTTCATGTTCTGCTCTTCTCTCTCTACCCTAGATGGGCCATCTTCGATCTTGCTTATAATTCATTCTAAGTTGATCTTATTTTCTCTATCCCATAAATCTCTCCAGCTAACCTCTTTTTATTAGTGCTTCAATTTCATTTTTTAGGTCAATGCAATCTTTAGCGTTATGACCTATATCTCTGTGAAAGGTAAATCTTTTGGTCTGGTCCCTAGTCGTGTTTTATCTCAATAGTTTCGATCATATGAGGTTGGAGTTCCTTTCAATTTACATCAAAATCCTCTCTCATGATGTATTCATTGCAGTGTAGTTTCTTTCTCCACTAGAGCTTATAGCATTATCTCGTCTCCCTATTGGTGGAGGATCATAAAAATCCTTGCCTTTCTTATTATCAAAAAATAAGATGCAACTATCTCATTTCGATCACTAAAGAGGAGGGATAAGCTTCTTTCGTCTCGATTAGTTTTCATTGTAGCTTCAATGTTTATGTATTTTTTGGCTCCAAGTAAGGTGTCGATCAGGGTTTTAGGTGATTCTAGCGACAAAGTTAACTTCAGGTAGTATTCTTTGTCATGGAGTCCATTTGTCAAGGTGGTGACAACGGTTATTTGTTTTAGGTCTTTAACCTGAAGAGCTTTTGCATTAAAATACATGACATAACTCTTTTAAGTTTCATTCCATCTTTGGTGGATTGACATCAAACTTAAAGTTGTCTTCTTCGCTTTTCGACTACTAATAAACTAGACAGGAAAAAATGACTGAACTCCTTGAATATCATGATTAACTTCGGTTCTAGGCTGTTATACCAAGATCGAGTTACGCCCTTCAGTATAGTAGCTAGGCTTTTGCACATCAGAGCCTCATTTATCCCTTATATAATTATGTTAGCTTTATAAAGTTCAAATGATTAAAAGGATCAGAAGTACTATAGTAGGTTTTCAAGGTCGACATTTAAACCCTTTCGGAGGCATGGATTTATCAATCTCTTCGGTGAAGGGTGAGGTCTCTAGGAACTTAAGCTTATCCTCAAAAGTTGTAGCTTTCATTTTTAGCTCTTTTTTCATAACTTACATCAAAGTTTCTAAATCTCCGTTCAGTTGGGGTTTAGGGTTTGTTTGTTTGGATTTTTAGGTCATAACTTGTGTTGAATTGTGGCTATGGTAATGGTAGGTTGGGGTTGTGTGCTTCTCTTCTTTGAAAGCAATGAAGGCTTCCACCTCTTTTCAGCTCGGTTATATGATAGCAGCTTATTGGCTTAGGGTGATTAAGTTAGGCACATTTGAAACCTAAGGGTTATGGTTTATAACATCTGCTTGAGAGTTTGTATCTGTTTGATCAGAACTTCAAATTATTCCATAGTTGGACCCGTCTGTGGTTGGGCCGGTCGAACGAAATGCTGACTATAACGGGTTTCTATTCTAGTCAGGACAATTGTCTCTCCCTTTTCTAAAGTTCTCTTCCTTGGTGGCATTGCTTTATACTCAGCTAATGAAAAAAAAATTCCCCTACCTAGCGTGCAAAATGTTTGTGTAGAACTCCAACCTTAGGGCATTCCTAGAAGGGCAAAAAAAAAAGGTGGTTAAAGGCAAAGTCAGTGTGTTTTCCCTACATTATTCAAATCGAAAAAGAAGTAAAAATAAGAAGAATGGAATAGAATGGTGCCTGAACTTTCATATTTATAGATAAACAATGAAAGAGCATTAGGAACAATAAAGATAGTACCATGGCATTGAGCATGTTAGACAAACCTAACATGTTAAGTCGACACAAATGATAGAAATGCCTCTAATTGTCTGTTGAAGATTTCATGAAAAAAAAAAAAATCATTATACCCTTTTGATCATCAGATGCCCCAAACACATCCTCCAAAGATTGTTGGTGACTATCAAATGATTCTAGGAAATGTTGAAATATGAGAAAAAAATTGTATGAAATAATATAATCAACCGAAATTACTAGGTAGTTCAAAACGGCAGAACATTAAACGCAAAACAGATACTTAGAGTGCCATGCAATAACAGATAAGATTGTAGTCGGGAGTGACCGAAGAGAGTGGTGAAACAGACTCAGCTTTTTCGAGGGAGTGGCAATGGCAACGGCTACAGCAGCATCAACCCTCTCACGGTCAAAGCTTTGGAGGAACCCAAAATGAGATAACAACAGTAACAGAAAGAAACAGGGTCTTCGTGGTTTTTGCCCAAAAGAAAGCTAAAAAGACTCGAAAGGTAAAACAAATTGTTTCATATCTCGAAATTTGGTTTCTTTTTTATTTTTATTAATTAGTAAGCTGATTGGGTGGTTGTCAATGGTGGGTTGCAGATAATATTGAAGGAGGATGTGGAATACCTGGGAAAGAAAGGGTAGTTTTGGATGTGAAAGCTGGGTATTTCAGGAGTTATCTTTTGCCTATCGGCAAGGCCCAGTTTATCACTCCTGTTTTACTTAAGTAATTTATAACCTAAATCTCTGTTCTTTCTTGTTTTTTTTTTTTTTTGATTGCTTTAAGAAGAAACATATTGTATTACTAGGAGAAAATGTACCTTATTTATGATCTGGAAAAGAATTTATGGGTTTTGTTTTTCTCTTTCTAGGGAAATGAGAATGGAGGAAAGAATTGAAGCAGAGAAGCAGCGGGTAATTTAGTGGCACATGTACATTATTTTTTAACGATTTTGAATTTTCGATGTTAGCAGATACCATTTTTGTCATCTCTTTTTCTGGTTGTTTTTTGGCCTGTAATCCCATTAGGCCACTGCACATTTTAATGATTTGAGGCTGAATGCAAGTTTTCAAATGTCAAAATAGAATCTACCCTGATTGAAGTGACACTTGTTTTAGATGTCTGTGTTTATGTCAGTGTGTTTGCTCTTATGGTACGGAGTAAATCTGTTAGTATTTCTTTATGTTGTTGAATGCTCAGTTTAATCGAACGAACAAAATATAATGATTGTTTTGCTATGGTGTTTTATGGCTATTTCTCTGCTTGCTATTTGTAGCTTTAGTAGAACTTATTCTATTCATGTCTGTGCACTGAATCCTTTTTTTTTTTTTTTAACTATAGGTAAAAGAAGAGGCACAACAACTAGCTCTAATATTTGAAACTCTTGGAGCTTTTAAGGTGAAGCGGAAAGGTGGAAAAGGAAAGCTAATTTTTGGAAGGTGAGTAGGATCCAACTTCACAGTTAACAGTTAATATGTTAGTGGTTTTGCTTATCATATTTGCTCTCTGAAATTCACTTGTTTCTGTCAGTGTTACTGCTCAAGATCTTGTAGACATTATCAAGGCACAGCTTCAAAGATACCGTCATAAATCTTTGTGGGATTTAGATGTAAAAATTTGTTAACTTCTTTTACTAACAGGCATTGCAACTCTGCAACTTATTCAGTAAATTAATTTCATTGAATAAAAAGTTCAAGCCTCGATGTCAACTCTGCCTTAATTTATGTACATGCATCGTTATCATTTTTAATGCAATTTAAGTATATGCCCAACCATCATTCTTAAAGCAAGCTGCATTCTCAGTTAGAAGTTAGCAAACAAATGAAGCTGACAGACTGCTATAAAAGTTGGTTTGGTTCAGTTGATAGATTTGACATCATGAATCATTTGCATTTTGTTAAAGATTTGTGGTCTCCAATAAATTTCAGTGTTAAACCCTCAATAATTATGTTAAAGTTAGTTTCTGCATGTATTTATAGCTAGATGGACAGCCGCCAAGTGGAGATTCCCATATTCATTTATTTAAACGGGTATATTAACCTTAGGCAATTAGACAAGAACATTCCTTATTGGAAATCTCTACTCAGTCCAGATATTTTGGAACTCTAGTAAATAGTAACTTAAGAACTGTGAGATAAAAATTCAGATTACAAGAAGCATTCCTCCTTACAAATTTTCCTTATGTATCAATCTGATTGCTTAGTTTTTAACCTTTTTTGTTGATCTGTAGGGATGTGACAAAAGAATTGTTTCTCTTCCAGAGATTAGGGAACCGGGAGAACATATATTGCAGAGCTGAACCTCCACCCTGAAGTTACTGCCCGAGTGAGACTGAATGTTTATGCTAACCGAGGACAAGTCCCTTCGGAACACCTCTCTGAATGGGAAACTTTTTTAGTCACTTGCATCAGTCTAAGGTATGTGAGCATCTGATAATAAAATTCTTCTGTAAAAGTAGGAGTAACTTTTTCTTGCTGCTTGTCAATAAACGGTGTTGAATTGATCTTATGAAGAGCATCCTTTACATTGGTCTATTAGAACATTTCTGTTTGGTACCTTTTCTCTGGCAAGTAGTTTAGGACTGAGAATTTAAAGAAGATAAACTTTTTGTTCTTAAATGTTTACAGAGAAGCCAAAATTACCCAAGAAATAAAAAAGAAACAAAACAATATTATTATATCAGTTGAGAGAACCCAGCCTTAAAATCTTTACAAGTAGTGGAATGTAGAAAGAGAACACACTTCTCTTCTCAGTACAATGTCTACATAACTAGACGGTTCAGCAATCATTTCATTGTGTTTCGTGACGATAGTTTTTTATGATTCCAAATGGAGTCAAAGTTTCATTATGATTAAATACTTTGTTCTTTGATTGCAGGAGGTGCATGATGCTGGCAAGTTCATAAAGGTGCATGTTGGAGAATAGCAATGTGTAATTGTGTCGGCATGTATTAGCTTTACTAACCATAGCAGAGCAGTTTTATATTTGTTTTTCCGGTTTTTCATTATTCTCTTGTATAATGTATTGAGCCATTGAAAATTGTTTTTACATTGGTTAATTTTATCTGGAAACAGCTTTTCTCTGCAGCTCTCATGTGCTGTATGTTGCCAAACTTTCTCTCATTTTTATTGATGCAGATGCTTCTGCTTGTATGCTTATGTAATATATCAGAGTAGTGGCCACTAAGGCTCAAGTGGTAAGGGTGAGGCAAGATTCGAGTAAGGACATATCAAATCAAGTGATATAGCACGGATAAAAGGCATTTGATGAAGGATTCGATTTGTTATAGAACTGTAACACCTAGAAAACAAGAAAAAGAAAAAAATATATATGTTACTTTTAACAATGTTGCTGCCCAGGATCGAACTGGGGACCTTCAGTGTGTAAGACTGACGTGATAACCACTACACCACAGCAACGGGTTACAACGCAATCTTCTATGATCATATATTATCGAATTTCAACGTAACAAAACTTTCTTTGTACATCTTTTCTTCATATATTTGCATTTGAACATTTTGGAATCTGTCATAGTCTCATATGAGAGATCATCTTCGCATTTATAAAAAAATTAGGGGAAACTGAGATTGATCACAATTAGTTTCTCAATGTTGAAAAGACTAGTTCCTATGCAAAATTTTAACTTCAATAAGTGATTATTAATTACATGCCATTATCTGCATGGTAAGCATATAGATATATTTACTTTGTCCTCCACACATGCTTTTCATTTGGTAACTAACGTGACCTTGAAGAAACCTAACCAAACCAAAAATCTGTATGAAGAAGCACATTAGGTAGGCAACATCTCACCAAAAGAGATAGACTAACCACACAAAAAATTTATGGTGAAGAAAACCTAATTGAATCTAACACATGAATAAACAATGTATTCTTATTCTTCTTATTATTAATTATATGCAAAGTAACTAAATGTAACTAATTGATTTGTGGTCTATTTAGGAGTATAATTGGAGAGTTGTCACTATGCCGGGGATTAAGTTTTATGATTGGACTTTGACCGATCGTTTTGGACTCTATCCAAGTTTATGAAAATTTGAATAAGTCCCAAGTGATTGGTTAGATAGAAGTTTGTTTAGGGTTATTAATGTTAATAAGCGAATAGCCGGCAAAAACCAAAATCATACCAATTGGCTTAGTTGTGACAGTCAGCAAACACCTTGGAGCGTCGGTCCCTTTCATGAAAAACAATGACTTGACCACAAGAAAACAGAGAAGCAGAGAAGCTGAAAGCCAAGAGATTCCGATAGCCATCCAGCTGTGAAATTGGAGGCAACGCCACTTCAAGATCTATATCAACTGTCCACATATCACTTGGTTAGATAATATTGGAACCCACTCACCCAAAAAAAAACAAGTACATCATAAATACCTTTATTATATCTTCATACTCCACTGTCATTGGCTACTGTAGGTGTAGCTTTTAGCCTATTACAAGCCAATTCCAAGGTGGGGATTGAACTTCTAATTAATTTCAATCTCATAACCAAAATATTAACAAATTAGTAATTAAGCTACCCATCTTGATTTGGAATTTATATTCATATATTTTCGATTCCATTATTCGACCAAATATTTTAAATTAAACAAATTTTATTTCAAGTAATTAGATTCAAGATTGGTTTCAAAATTTTGAGTGGCTGAAAAATTTTGGATAAGAATTTCCTGCTTAAGATGTAAATATATAAAATGAAGGAAAAAGACTTGGAAAAGGATATAGTATTGATGTTGTGACATTTTCTCTACACAAAGCTAATTTGGGTACCTTTGAGTAGTTGAATAGGCAATGGAGGGAGAGAACCTTTTTAATAAAACCAAGCAAAGTAAAGCATAAATATTTAAATTGGAGTGTTGATAGCACTTTGTATTAAGAGCACATAAAATATAATTAGATGAGAATATTGGGAGGTTACATGACAAGGCAACTACATGTGCAAATGTCAATGATGATTTTACACACTATCTCTCTCTTTGTATTTGGACATCTCACGCAAGTGCCCACATGCTTTGGCTTACCAACATTCACCAAAACGTGCACATAACAAACTCCATTTACACACAAGTGAGTGTGAGTGAGTAAATTAAGTCACCCCATTTCCTTCTTTCTTATATTTCAATGATTAGTCATGTTTACCCATCTCATGCCCATTACAATTTTTACATCTATCTAGGACATCGAATTTAAATTAAATCATTTTGAGTTGAAAAAAATTAAATTTTTTATTCTATGTTGCATGAAGTTTATTTTTTTTTTTTAATTTAGAGCATTTATGAAGTATTTATGAGTAAATTCTAGGAATTCACGTATTAAAAAAACTGAAAAAAGAGTGACAATAAGACGGACAAAATTTACATGAAATTGTTTAAGTGAAGTTTGTAAAGTTTTTTTTTAAAAATGATTTAATAAAAACTTTAATAAAAAATCAAAACTAATAAATTGATAGAATATAATATGAAGATCAATAATATATAAAAATATTATTAAAAATATTATTTATAATTCAAATTTAATTGATACTTAATTAACGATAAAAATTTTATTAATATTAAAAATATCTATTTAAAAATATATATCAAAATTTATTAAATTTTTTTTAAATTTTAGCATACTTAATTTATGTAAAGAAAATTTTTAATTTTAATTTTTTGTTTTAATTTTTATTTAATTATTTCTTATAAAAAAATTTACGAATTTTACCTAACGAATTTCATTTAAATCCTTCCCTAATAATGCCAAAACTGAGTTAGTAGTGTTAATTCGTATCTTCTTCATCGGGAATATCAATTGGATGATTGGCAATTTGGTTAAGTGACTTGCAAACTAAGGGATATTACGGTTGGTTAATTAGGTGTAACGGGTAGGCTTAGGCCTGTGAGCTAAAAGCTAGACTGACCATTAAAAAAAATAGCCTATATATAAAATAATCAACGCAAAAAACAAAATGTAGAGATACAGATGGATACATATGGCTTGGGCAGTTACCAACTCAGCTTTGCTATCCATATATTCTTTGTCATTTAATGAAGCAGAACTGTAATGCGAGAGAGTGAAGAAAAGAAAAAACAAAAAACAAATTTAAAAGAGTATTTAAAAAAAAAAAAAAGACAGCTTTAAGAAAAAAAAATTGTAAGTATTTAATTTTTAAAATTTAAATTTATTAAATATTAAATTTTAAAATTATTAAATGAACTAATTTAATTAAATTTTGAATTTAAAATTAAAAAAATATTTTAAACTTTATTAATGTAACAATAAAAACCTGAAGGAAATAGAACCTAATCCACGACTTTTGGTTGTGGTGGTGCTGCTGCCGATGCCATATTTATTGTGTGTATATATCTCATTTTTAGTGTTGCACATCGCTCTCTTCTCACTTGGAAAATAACGAATAAAAGAGAAATAAAATTAATGAAATTTTAAAGGGAGAGAAAAATTAAAAATACCCATAAAAGAAAAAAAAAAAAAAAGAAGATGCCCCTATCACTCACTTTTCGTGAATGAAAGGCAACCATGAAAACTAACCACTTACTCAAAGTATTCAACTTCAACAAGTAGATCATCAAAAATCAGAACTCTAAAAAAAAAAGAACTCAAAAGAATTACTATAATAATTGGTAATTGTAAATGATATCGAATTGGAACGATACTAATTGTAATTCACATTGATCCATGATTTTCTTTTTGGTTTAGTAATGGCAATCTACCAAAGCTGGTGTGGAGAAAACAATAGCTTGTTGGGGTGCTCCGAATTGGAACTTGGAGTCCCTGAGATCATCTTCTGGTGCAGGAAGATTAAGATCCAAAGATAGAATATTTCTAGGCTTGATGTCATCACCATTGCTGGAGTCAATTGTAGTGCTAGAAGTATCAACACTCATGGCAGCTTGATTACTAACAGCAGCTGCGGCTGCGGCTGCCGCTGCTGCTGCTGCTGCTGCTGCTGCTGCTGCTGCCGCCCTGTGCCGTCTCATGTGACCTCCAAGGGCTTGACCAGAAGTGAATTCGGAGCCACAGATTGAACATTCGTGAATCTTACCCTTGTTCCCATGACAAGCCTTGTTGTTACTTACTTGTAAAGCAATTACAGGACTTTCTTTGCTGAATTGTGCTTCTTCAACATCATGATCTTTAACGGCCAAAACAAGTGGTTTTTTCTCTTCTGCCATGGCCGCCTTGGGCTTCTTGTGGCTTGCCCTGTGCCCTCCTAGTGCTTGGAATGAAGGGAAACAACGGTTACAAGTTTTACACTCGTAGACATAAAATCCAGCCTTGTTTGTTGTTGTAGCTATCTCAGAGAACTTTCGAGCACCAAACTTTTCAATCTTGAATTTCTCTTCAACACTCCTTTTTGGACCATCACTTTGTGCTAACATTATTAGGCAATTAGCCATGTCCTCTTCTTCCTCAGTGCTCTCATAAATCTCACCAGACGTCACCGGAGAGGAAACTGAGTTATATTCCTCCGCCACTCCACCACCACCACCACCATCGCTATTGCCACCATAATCACAAGCACTTGACAAGCTAGAAGTTACCGTGACACCAAACGGGGAAGATGACCTTTGCCGCTTCGTACGCTTGCCTTTCATGATCAAGGCTTGATGATCATTACAGCCCACAAATTCCTCTTGAACTTGCATATCAACCCCTCCCCCAAAACCAAAAGCCAGCCAACAATAGAGTAGAAGAGTTACAAAAAAAAAAAAATTGTACTAAAAGAAACAAGCAACTGACCTAACAAAGGAAATGAGTAACAGCTGGAGAGAAAAGAAATGAAGGAAGCAAAGATAGAGAGAGCAAAGGATTTCTTATATATAGTGAATAACGGTGGTTGGTGTTTACATATACAGTGAAAATTTTTGTACTAAGTTTTTTTTTTTTTAGTCAAAACTCAACAAAAGGCAGCCTCCCGTGAATAGTTACTACTATCAGTTTGCTCTATATATTCCGGTGGACAAATTTTAGATAAAGTTTTATGGGCGAAGTTTATGAAAGTTTTTATTAAAAATGAGTATATAAAAAATTTAAATTAATAGATTGATAGAGTTTGATGTGAAGATTAATAATATGAAAAAAATATATTATTTATAATTTAAATTTGTTTAATATTTATTTAACGATAAAATTTTGTAAATATTTTTATTAAAAATATAAATATATCAAAAAAATTTCAAATTTTTTTAATTTTTACACACATAATCTATATAATAAGATTTTTTAATTTTTATTTTAATTTATTTATTTTTAATAACGAACTTCATGAACTTCACTAATGAAACTTTATGTAAGTTTTTTCCTATACCACCAATCTTTTTTCTTTTCATTTCCTACTTTCAAAGATGTTAATATTAGTAGAAAGAAAACTTTTGCTTTCACTATTTTTAATTAAGTCTACACCATTAAACAAATAATCAAAATCATTTCCCCTAATCCTTCTTTTATTTGCTAATTTAGGGATTCCTCTTTGTCACCATGAAATTGTGGAGATTTACATTTAATTTATGAGGTATTGTCTATTTTGACTTAAAAATCTCATGAATTTATCTCACAAAAGGTACCTCACAAATTTAAATTACAATAGAGTCTCATGATATGGGATTGAGGTATCATAAACCTTCTTTGTTAAAGTTTGATGTCCTCATTAAGCCAACACAAAATATATAGATTCATCAAATCACATCAAACGTTGAAAAAACCTAATACAAAGTATACAAATATCACAAGATCATACCAAGCGTTAAGATTTTAGAGGTAGCTCCCACCATGTAGCATTTAGCTCTTACAAGATTTTAAGTGATTCTCATGGTATAACACTTAACTCTTATTTGACTGATAGTTGCTTTGATATCATTTGTGGAGACTCACATATAACTTGTGAAATATTATCCATTTTAACTTGAAAATCTTATGATTTTATATTACAAAAAGTACCTCACAGATTTAAGTTACCATAAAATCTCTCGAGATTAAAACGTCACAAAAATTATATTTATTTTATCCTTACGTTAATTGTTTTTATGCAGAACAATTCATTCCACTTTTTTTCATAAATTTCATTAATTAGAAAGAATTGTTTGGTTTGAGAAATTGATTTTGAATAATTTGGTTTAGAATTTGACAACCATTTAGGACATTAACTTGTATTAAGCATTTATGAACTAAATCTTGCTAGTATCTTAGGGAGGAGAAGATAGTTGTAGGTAAAGATTAGAGTTGAGAATTAGGTGGAAGCCGAAAGGGGCAAAATTAGAGTTGGGACAGTTCAATTGAGTTGGTGTCAACGTTAAGAGTCAGTTTCACACACTCACTTTCTCACACACAATGTGGCGGCCAAAAAAAAAAATCCCTATTAAAAGTAAAGGGGGAATTGTACATTAAAATCATGCAGTACTACTGTTATTCACTCTATTTCTTCTTAAAGCAAAGTAGCACCACAAAATTAAGTTCTTCAGAGATTCCGATTACTTTCAAGCAAACCCACCCTCCACCCAATTGCTTTTGTTCTTTTTTTTTAGGATTATTATGATTTTGATCAAATTAAATATATATGGTTTTTTTTTTTTTTCTGTTTGTCTGTCTCTGTCATGGAAAGCATGTGGGAATAGGCTGTAGTTAGGGGCACCCCTCAATGGCCATTTCCCAGTCCAACAAGAAAAAGAAAGGGACACAACTCAACTGCAAAGGTTCCTTGTCAAGTGGGCTTTTGTTGAACGGAGGATGTTTATTTCACAAGTCATAAAGTATGTTAACACGGGGTTCTGTGACTATTTTTTCGTTTTTCTTTTTCATGCTCTTAATTTCAAGCTATAACCTTTGATTATGGTAATTTTTCCCAATCTTTGTGATTTAACAAAATGGTTATTGAATTAATAGCTGACAAGTCAATCCAGGCATGCTAAACAATTAAAATACCAACTTCATTTACTAATGAGTTGTTAGAATAATTTTAAAATTCAACGTCTCAAATTCGAACCCCAAACATAATCATAATCTAAAACACACAAAAAAAAAAATCAACTTCATTTAGTGAAATTTAAATGGTGGAATGCTTAAGTTTCAATTTATGAGTTTGCCAAACTAGCCACGTTAGTGCAGCAGCATCATTGCAAAATGCCAGCAATGTGAAATTCATGAAGTCATTGAGCACCAATTTTCTGCAAAAGAAAAAAAAATACATTTAATTCATGACAAATTTTCATTTCAATGCTTCAATTTCAAGGAAGGGCCTCAATTTGTTGCTTTCATAAATATTTTCTTCCAAATACAATCCCATTTAACAGCAAAGAGACAAAAAAAATGATAAAGCAAGGTTGAGTGTACTTAGCTAGCTAGTTGGCTAATCTAAAAAGATTCTCAAATGACAATGATTAACCGTACATTAATTATTTACAAATTCTTTTGATTAATGGCAAATAGGTTAGCTACATGCATTGTTTCCAAAGAACCTCCTTGTCAAAAGATTCATGCATCAGTAACCACACATTGAAACCATAATCAAACACGACTAAGTTTTGAATTTTTTGTTTTAGAATCGATTTTAATATAATATATTAATTTTCTCTTTATTAAATTTTTTTTTTTTTTAGTTTTGGAGTATCAACTTATTGATTTTTCCTTTTTACTTATTTTCTCCTTATTTGATTGAATTCATTATTGTTTATTGGCAGCTGATCTACAGAAAAATTTAATGAATCCTTTTAGAAGCAATTGGAATGCTATAATTGTAATTGTCTAGATGATTTTTTTTCCTTTAATTATTGGAAATGAAATCCTAATTAGAAAGCCTCTAAATCACAAAAAAAAAAAAAAAAATCATGTTTTCAAAACCTCATTTGGAATTACTCGTTCATCACTTTGATACTTCAAAATCTTATTTCGATGCTAAAGATTAGAGTGGTCCTCACATATTATTCCTTGCTAAAATATTAGATATATTCAGCAAAATGATAGAGCTGCTTAACAAATAAATTATTAAAGCAAACCTCCACCAAATACTCTTTCTGTAATTTCCGACAAACTGTTTAGTTATATCTCACCATGTTTCTAAAGCAGTAGTTAGAAGGAATTTAATCTTTTTTTTTTTTCGGTTACGGATTAAGAATCCAAAAATTTATCAATAAATCACGTAATTGGTTCTTAAAGAATATGATGCAACCACTTTGAAAACATTAGTAAAACGACCACCATTTGGTTCCTAATCAAAATCAAGTTGTCTCCAAACCAATTATTTTAGTTGACAATTGCAGTGTGCAACAATCGATTAGGTTTGTAAGTTCCATGATGGGTCTTCTCTTTCATGACATGATTGCGAAAATTCAAAAGATGTTCTGGGTCAAGATCGATTGTTTGTGTTTTTGTTAATTGCTTTTTTGGGAAATTTTCAAATTAATTATTTGCTAGATGTCAATGGTTCCATTTTAATTTTGTGAACTTTTAATTTTAGAGGTGTATCTATTTTCATTTTGAACCAAACTTAAAGATTAATTAATTAATTTAATTAGAGTTAATTTTGGTGAGGATGCTTTTGGTTAAAGATGCTATCAATATTTCTAAAAAAAAATGTGTAGGCAAGTTATTAATGTCATAGTCTTTTGGATTTTTTTATGTCGAAGATAAAGAAAAATATTGTATTACAAATATTGAAATTTAAATTTTAAATTTATTAAATATTATTTTTTTTAAATAATTATACGAATCAACTGAATTAAATTTAAATTCTTTATTTGAATCACTATGCTACGGTAATCACGTTGCTAGGTTTTTGACAAATGCTTAATTGCAATTGCTTAATTTGTCGTGTTTTTCGTTTTTGTATAACAATATAATGATGAAATACATTGAGCATCCCCTTAAATCAGGTTTTCTTCCCTAATTTGAGGTAGATATGTAAAAAAGATTGGTAACTGCAAATCTTGAGCATCTTTTTTTTTTCCTCTGTCGGTGGCAATTCGAATCAATTATTCTGATCAAGTCAATATTTGTATCAATGGTACATATCATATCAAGATAAAACTTGGTGAAATTTTTTATTAAAAATAAATAAATAAAAATTTTAATAAAACAATTTTAACTGATATATTAATAAAATTTGATATGAAAATCAATAATATATAAAATTATATGTATTAAAAATATTATTTATAATTTAAATTTGATCGATATTTATTTGACGATAAAAATTTTATCAAAATTTTTACTAAAAATATTTATTTAATAGATATATAAAAATATATTAAATTTTTTAAAATTTTATACATTTAATTTATATGATAACATCTTTTAATTTATTAATTTTAATTTTTTATTTTTATCTTATTTATTCATTTTTTATAAAAAAATTTTACGAATTTCACCTCTAAATCTTCGTATAACTCTTTGCCATCGTATCAACAATTCTTGTCCATTGGAATCTTGTGATGAAAGGGATGAAATTCATAGAATGTCCTCTTCATCCATAGAAAAAGAGTTAAATTTATAGAACTAGATATATATTAAATCTCGGGTTAGAGGAGATTAAGTCATAATATATATTGAAGGTAAGGTCCTACAGCTAGACCAGATTTTCTAGAATCATAATTAAATTACCTTGAAAATAACCTTTGCACATGGCCTAATTTTATTTCCCCCTACCTATATATGATGTGTCATAGCTCTCTAAAACCATTAATTGTCCCTTGACAAGTATGGTACCAAAAAAATTACCCAAAGGTAAAATCTACCTTTTTTTTTTTTGACAATAAGGATATTTGTCAAACGGTGTCCAAAATCAGAAAAAAAAATATTAAAATGATATAATATATTATTAATATTTTTAATATTAATCTTTCATATAATGATTTTGAATATATCAAACAATATTAGCAATTTTATCGTTTTTAAAAAGTTTATATTTAATATATTATCAGTAAATTAAATATTATTTTATTAATATAAATATCAATTCTTAAAATAAATATACAAAAATTAATATTTTTAAAAAAATTTATTAACGATGAGATAAAATCATATAATTCGTTGACAGTATATATAATTTATATATTGACGATATATTAAATATAAATTTTTTACAAATAAATTATAAATTATCATCATTTGATTTATTAATAATATATAAAATATATATATTGATAATATATCAAATATAAACTCTTATCGAACACTTAAACATTTAACACAATAATTATGGAATGTATGTCATTTTGTTTAATTAGAAAGTGAGTTTAAACCTTCGTTGTCCAGTGAAACAAAAGAAGAAATGTACAGGATATGTATAAAGATGTAGGATCTGAAGAGTGGGGCAACGAGAGCTGATTCTTGGCGTAAGAAATTAATGCTGTTAGTTATGTGAGACACGAAAGGTTAGGTATGCAAAAGGCAGAGCCGCAACTTTTGCTGTTTTATGGCTGCTGTTAACGTTATAAAGCCTCTGAAGAGGGGGCTGTAAGGGAAAGGGAAAGTGAATTTGGAAAGAATAGGACATGATGACTAAACTAATTAATTCTAGGTAACATGTAAGAAAAGCAAGCAAAATTGCAGCCCTAGTAAAAGTCAAAAGCTTATTTCTGGATCTCATTTAACATGTGATAAAGTCAAGTTATATGAAGCCAACTTATAGTTTAATTCTGTCACTATTCAAACAAGGGATAACAAATTACACTTTGAGTTGTAAGAAAAATAATTGACTTTTCTTTTTTTTTATTCATTTCATAATTGTCTTATATAAAAATTAGGTATAATTTCTATTGTTCTTCACAAATTTATTGGTGTTTTATATAAGATATTTTAGACCATTAATTCACAATATTATTGAATATAGTAGTATTTGTTAAGCATCTAATCTATTTTTTTTAAATAAATCGAGACATTTAATTTGAATATAAAATCATAAAATTTCAAAAGTTAACAAATATGAGATAACAATATAGATCCAATATTAATAATTGAAATAAGTATGAACAAATCCAGATTTAATAGGACTTGATACCATTCGATATTAAGCTGAACATTTAATATAAAATCAATTAACAATGTAGATGAAGGAACTCAATTTAAATATAAAATTACTAAAATTAAATCCAAAACTTAATAATAATGATGACTTTTCGTGCTATTTATTAGAAAAATAAGTAGTTTATTTTGGGATTGTCTTGTAATACATGAGAAACTCATTGATCATATGATTATGAATAAAGTACTAAAGTAAAATTTTAATGAGATTGAGTAATTTATGATGGATTAATAGTGACTCTAAATATATCAGTGTTTTACCAGGAAATGACCATAGTCAGGTTCATCTCATCCATTGAATATGGGCAATTACAATATTTTTAGCCAAATTCAATACATTTCTGAAGTTGTATGAAAAATTGGAGTGTTTTCCAGTCTTGGGTGATCTGATTTTGAGATCAGATGGGGCCTGCTGGCTACTGCTGTCATCAGTTGGAGAGTAACACTCTACAGACACTACTAAACTACACTCAACTAGTGAACTTAATACTCACTCCACTCACCCATTTCTTGTTGGGGGAGAACTGAAAGGGAGAGGGGATGATGAGGAAGAGGCTGTGCCACAAACACGTCATGGGTCATGAGTCAGGAGAGAGCATGTAACATGTTAGTTGCAATTAATTCCTGCAAGTTGCAGCTCCACCTCAAATTAATATGATATGATTGTACTAACAAACAAAAACAAACAGATATAAAAGTGTTTTTGTTTTATGTGTTTCTTGGCTGTCAGTGAACAACAAACAAAGCTGGCTGGCTGGCTGAAGGTTTTCAGTATATTATTATCTTTTCTTGGTTGTCAGTGAACCAACTGCCTGCCTTTGGAATTGGAACTGTTAAGAACAACATAAAGAAAATCCTTTTAGTCAAATGTACCTAAAAGTCAGATTGGCATTTATGTCTAGCCAAATTGGTGGATCACCAAAACCCCTCAAAACTAGCGGAGAAGAAAGAAAAAAAAAGGTTAGTTATGCCAATTTTAATATGCACAGTGGATCTTGTTTTTATAAAATTCTACAACAAATTTGGGATATCTTTAAGTAAAACTCAAAAGCTGAGCAGAGATTAAACCAAGTGTAATAAAGCATTAATCAAAGCTCATTTTAGCTATAGGAAAGAAAAAGATACCTGCAGGTCCATATATGTCTGATGTCATTTGAAATTTTCCATTTTCCATTGCTATCTACTTTGATCTGTTTTATAAACTTCAGCCAAAAGCATTCCAAAATCTACTTAATGTCGGGTTAGGGTATTGTGCAAGGCACCTTTTCTTCTCATCTAACACTATATATTATAATAGTGTAGTTCAAGTCAGACCATTGAAACATCCAATTCTAATGTATCATTTGATGTATGTATTTACTGATAGTTCACACACCATTTATGTTAGAAATCATCTTGGTTTGGGGATAGGGACGTTTGAGGCGTGGGAGGAGTAAGGTTCTAGCCTCTTGCTACGCTTTTTTGGATTGGATCAACCCACTAATTGCATGATCTGTAATTATGTATCTGTAATTCAAGCATCTGGTGAATCTGAGAATATGAAACCATGTCAATCATTTGGGGCCAAAATTGAACACTATATCATCATTTGTCAAGACCTGCTAATTTCATAACTTAGTTATAAATGGCCAATGCTATAGTGTCAGACTCTTTCAACCGAATGAGTTCATAGAAATAGACTGCGTTCTTACCACCCGAGCATTTGGTGGTGCAATAGTAGATGTATGAGTCAGGTTCGAATCTCCTTTTCGAAATTTAAAAAAAAAAAAAAAAAAACAGAGTATAAACCTTAAGCTAGATGTTTTACCAAATATGTTACTACTTCTAATAGAATTTCGGTCAGTCGCTAAAAATATAGTGGAAATCCCATCGGATGGTAGCTCAAGTGGTAAAGAGAGTGTGCTCCTCCTTTTATTGATTGGGTTTGAATCCATTGAGAGATTGTGAGAGTAATTTTTTGTATATTCGTCAGAATTGTCATAAAAAAAATCTACTTAGATTGATCTAAAAAAAATGTACTGAGCAGAATTCAAAAACCCTTTCTTACAAAATCAAAAGAAAAAGTATAATCGAAAACTCTAGCATTGTCTTGTCTTAATCAAAATTAAAAGGCCAATTAATAGGTATTAATAAATGGAACATGAATCCAGATACCTACACCATGTTACAAGCAAAATAAAACTAACGAATGAGATAAAAGAATAAGGTTCGGTTTAACAATTTATTTTTGTGAATGATTTATAAATTCATATAAATCTTTTATAAAATTTACGATCTATCTTAACTTTAAAATAAATAAGCTTCTCTTCATCCTAAACACTTTCTACCAAAAAAAAAGTAAGGTTTTTGCATGCCAAACATACCCTATAAAAATTGTGAGTTAATCTTCGACTCTCTCATGTAGAAATTAAGATATTGGTAGCTTAGTGATAGAATCAATGATGACTTTTAGCAGCAGATATGAACCACTTTGGAAGTTGTAACTAATGGCTCAAGCAAGAAGAAAAATGAGGAAAGCGGTAGCCATCAAAATCAAATATTGTATGCTATACCTTCAGCGACAATGACTTTAGGCCAACTAAATCCCTGAATCTAGGCTCACACTAGTCTTTCACACTCTCACTTGTTTCTACTTGTATCTCACAATTGCCTCGTGATTTAACTCTCAATCAACCATTAAAATTAAGCAAAGCTAACAATCCTTAACTCAAATATTAATTGCTACTGTATACTTACTCCAGCGGCCTTCAAATGATTTGTTGTGTATTTGTTGTTCCAATCAAAATCTCACACGATTGAAGCGTGTTTTTTGTTTTAGAAAATTATCTCATATACTATAGTTTATCAATCGAAGTTTTTAAAATTTTGTTTACAAAATTAGAAGATTAGCATATACCAGATATCTTTTTTTTTTTTTTGTATATTTCATATTATTTTTTCATGATTTTTCATTTTTATGTTGTTAGTGATCTTGATAATTGGCAAGCAATCATTTTTCTTAAATAATTTCTGCTTTGTCTTGTTCACCTAATGTTTGAGGCAATGCTCAAGAAATTTATAGGTTGTTGGCTTCTAATAATAAGAATGATAACATAGGCATAGCACTCCCACATACTCAGAATCTAAAACACAAATATATATATATATATATATATATGCATAGCTTTTCTCATGCTGGTTTGGTAAATGACATAGCCCATGGTATATAATTAGTCACAAATCAAACAATTGTAATCAAATAATATTATAGTCATCGATGAGCAGTTGACTCAGTGATATTAAAACCTATTTCAAAAATGAAAATCTCGAATTCAAAATTCAATTATAATTCAAATTTTTTTAAAAGAATGTTACAGTTGCATTTTTGTTTTTCACCCCCTTAAAATTTCTGGTTAATTTGAGGTGGCCTACCTATTGATACTCTTTGTTCCTTAATTTCAACCTAATTATTAGAGTACTGGGTTTTCTTCTCAGTTCATGATTTTTAATGAATGATTGAGTGACCAACTTACTCATTTTGCAAGTAAACTGTCATAATAAACCTTTTTATATGAGATAACAACACTTTATTCAAACGGGATCGATAATTTTGATTTAAAAGTTTTGAATTCGAATTTTAAATTAAAAAAAAATTAAAGGTTTATAGATGGAACAGAGTTGACAAGTTGATATATATTTGATTTGCTTAACATAGTTGACAAGTTGAATAGAAAAGTTTTTGTTATAGTCATACATACATGTTTAAAAAGGACATAAAAAAAAAAAAGTAATGGCTTTTATATATAGCATAGATAGAATTAAAGTACTAATCGATATAATAAAAGTATAATATTATTAGAAAATTATTATTTTGGGAGCTTAATTAATTTATTGTAAAAAAAATGCAAATGAGCAACGAAACAGATGTTACATTTAACATAATCTTTTCAACTAGTATTTGGTCAACTAAGAATAACAGTTACTTGTTGCACTTTGTGAAGAAGATTACTATTTAAAGGCAGAATGGTCGCCAATGCCGTTTAACGTTTTAGTGACGAAATTAAAGATATTTTCAAATATTTTTGGATGTATACATAATATATGTATTAATTTGTAATTATTGTTACTGAAAAGGGAATAAGTCAAAATTCATGTATATTTTATCCTTTTTACATCTATTTTCTCAAAATTTATTAAACGGTTGACACTTCTGCTTCTTTCTTTTTCTTTTTTTTTTGCAAAAAAAAAAAAAATCAATTCAAACAAGGGAAATTTTAATCGGCTATAATATGTTTTCTTCTATAAAATATTCTTATACTTAATTCATCTCATGTCAAATGTATTATTAAGATAATTTGTCATTTTTAAAAGAAAATAAATGAGGTTATTTAAGCAAGACCATTGTCCTTTTTTTTTTTTTTGGGCATAGCAAGCCCCCCAAAGGCCGAAGGGATATATACCAAGGCCCAAGGAGGCTACCATGAAAGATTTTACTCATGGGGAGAGTGAGACATTACTGCCTGGGGCAAGGCATCAGAATTTCCTATAACCACCACCATGAAGTTTTTTCATAAGCTCAGAAAACCAAGTTCTACACACTCACAAACCATGGAAGGTTTTTATTTCATAGCGAATAATGACAGACAAAGATCAAGGTCTAAAAACTTGCTGTCTGCACAATCTCATATTACATCCTTGAAAAGTAACATGTTGGATCTTATAAGAGAAGTTGGCAAAAGTAAGCAGCAAATAATAGCACAAGACCAAACTGCTGAAATCAAAAGATTTATATCGGAGTCAAGCCAACAACACCTGCACATACATTACCAAAACAAGTACACATGAGAGGATGTTTTGAATTCAATAATAATGTTTGACATGAAGAAGATTTGTTATGCTGGAAAGAATATTCGAGAAGCATGACAAAGAATGTAAGAATTTAGTGCCACAACAAGAGAACATCCAAACACCCAACCCAACTGATAGCTGGGGCAAAGACATGAGGGCAAATTACTGAGTATTGGTCTCCAATTAGAGGTTAAGGCACTAAAATGGCAGTTTGGTACACTGCAGAATGACTAAATTATGTTGAAAAGAAAGCAGATAGATACATATACCACATTCGTTGCCAAGCCATAGACATACAAGTATTTCAAACAGTCCAAGAGTCCGAGATGGCTTACTAGTCCTTCTAGCAGTTGTCTTACAACCCTTAAGAGATTGCAATTATATCAAAATCTTAAACGATCTGTCCTTGTGCTAACCATGGCCTTCTAAACCTCCCCTCCCTCAAAAAATATATAAATCAATAAATTGAATTGCAGATCCACCTATCTAAAGGATCTAGGATACAACAGATCTCATGTTGTTAGGTTTTGAGAAAGGTTTGAACCAAAAGCAAAATTGCTCCCTCAAGCAACATCAAGGCTTGAACTGAGCCAATGAAGCTTAAATCACAAAATAAAAATAAAGGCCATGAGAAACTGTTATAACAAGCTGCAGAATCCTTAAAGTTATTAATGACTTTTTGCTTAGCTAAAATAATCAAAGGAAAAATCAAGTAAAAGATAATTATGCTCAAAACATAGATACAAGAAAAAAGAAATTACAGATGAGTCAGGAATTAGTATTAAATTCTTGTCTTCTCTGGGATCATATATGCATATAGATAAAAGTACATGTACACATACCACATGCCAATCTTCCTCCTGCATTGCCAGTGGTGAGACTAAGTTCATGTCCACCTGCAGATGCATAGCCAAATAGAAAAATATAAGAAAAATGAAAGTAAGAATCAAATAAGGAAAACCGAAATATGCCCATGACTAATTATATTAGCTATGATGAAGCATAAACATTAAAATAAAAAGAATTTTATTCCACAGCCAAATTCCACCCTCCTAACAACATAAATAGCCACTACAAGTCTCCCTTCTCAAACTATAATAAAGTAAGAATTCACAACTTAGAGGGAAGTTTCCCTGCAAGGAAAAGGTGAGAATTAATTGCAAGCCTAATAATTACCCTTTCCAAGATCATCCTCAAGCTCATGAACCACAAATGCTCTTCCAATGACTGCATTGGGGCCGCTTAGTGGTATCTGCATATAAGAGTCAAAATTTAGCAACTGAAAAGGAAGCAGGACCAAGAGCTGTCTCACACTAAAAAGGAAAACACTTGCACACAGCTTATCAGAAAGAAGCATAGGTTTTGAACAGCACCTGCTTGTCTACAATTGTTGCCTCTGCCATTCCTGTGTCAGCCAAACATTAAGTAGTGAATATATTTAATATTGGCGCACAGAATAATTTAAAAAAAAAAAAAGTGGAATGCATTACCATCAGCATTAGCCAATATGTTTCCCAGGTCACCCGCATGGCGTACTTCGTCCTCAGGAGCACCATGTGTCATTTTGTTAGGATTGAAATGTGCTCCTATCATTTAAAATTTTAAAAATAAAAATTTATATATACATAAATTGAAACAAGATAAGAACCTAGGGCATGCGATTCAAAATGCAATAAGTTCTACCTGTTGACATGCATCCATTTGTTGTGTCACCATACTCATGCTACACATAAAACAAAAAAGAAAGATTAAAACCATACATTTCAAAGACCTTTTCTGTGCTTAAATCCACTGAAAATGAGGCTAAAGCCGAAAACACTCACCAGGTGGAACCCATGAGGCCCTGGAGTAAGACCGGTAACACGAACATTCACAGTTGTAGGACCTATATACGGTAGAAATAAGTAAGCATTCCCAGATGATAGCAACAAATGATTGCCAATAAGATAAGAGAAATAAACCCTCAATTTGTTTATTTAACTCTTGAATTTTCAGTGGCTCGTACAGTTGAGTTTCCTTATTAAACAACAAAGTAAGAACATGTTGAGTTTCACAATGCCTTTATTTCCTAAAATTTGTTGCAGGATAGACATTCGTTTCAACTTTAACTTGAACATAAAAGAATAGAATACAACACCCATGAAACAATCAATATCAATATCAGCTTGAAAAACCAGAAGAAAATCGTGCTAGCACTAAAAATCTGGAATTGGGAACCGTAAGAAAATTTTGAAGCAGAACTAAGCACACCCTAACCATAACTTTGTCCAACCTCAAAGAATCAAACTTGGAGATGAATTCATGTAACCCAAAAAAACAAAATGTACTCTTTTGCTTCTTCTCTCAAACAAACAAAGAAGTCCCAACAAAGAAACAAAATTTCCCCACTAAAAGCAACAAACCCAAAAACCCAAATCACAAAATGCATTAGAAAAGTACATAGAAAGATAAAAAGAGAGAAAAAAAATACCATCATCTTCTTGAGTCAAAGTGACAACGCCTTCAACTTTGGAATCACCTTTAAGCACAGCCACTGCTTTCTTGGCAGCGAAAAGAGAAAATGGCTTCTTGGGGACAGTGGCAGCAATGGAGAGGGATTGACGAGGGAGCTTGAGAGAGACACCACGAAATGAGGAGTGAAGAACTGGTGGGTTAGAAGGGTTAGTTGGGGGTGGAGAAAGGAGAGTGTGGTGTGATGGGATTGTCGTGAGAATTGCGTGGGCTGCCATGGCTGCTATTGCCGCAGCTTGCATCGAGTCAGCGAGGATTCTGAGGGGGATCAGGTGAGCTGAGGTTGTAGTGGCTGCTGTGGCCCGTTGGTTTTAGCTAGAATGTACTGTATTGTCTTATATAAAGGTTCTATCTGGGTCTGCTATGGGAGCTGTGGCTAAAAACTATAGTAAAAAGTGAAATCCTACAATTTTTACTCTTCGGATCAAATAGTGAATGTGGTTTTCATTTTTAGGCACCTGCGAGTAATTTACAAGAAATAATGTTAAAAAAATAAAATATAATGTTCTAAAGGGTAATATATTTTTTATTTTTTATTTGTATTTATAATTTTATTTATACTTCAATAAACTTTTTTATTTATAAAAAGTTTAAATAAGGAAATATGTTAAGCCTTCCCAAACTCTTGCAAATCATCCATTAATGAAAATGATTTTCAGAAAGAATCAAATTTAACTTTTATACCAATATCTATTGGTTTAAATGATAAAAAGCTCAATTTTTTTAAAATAAAATTTTGATTTTAAGTTTCGAAAAATAAGCATAAAAAAATTTATTTATTTTATGAGATCTAACTCAACTTGACTCTAGATTAATCAAGATTCAAAATGATTATCGCACATTAAAATAGTCAAGACCAAAAAATTAATTTTTATAAATAAAAAATTTAATTTTTATCAATTTAATTATTTTTTCTATATATCTCAATTTGCTTTTACAATGGCTAAATACAAGAACTCGAATCCTTGAATTACGATACGATTAACAACAGTTTTCCACTTAATATTAAACTAATTTACCATGTCTGTGAAAGATGGGAAATGGGAAAAATATCAAAAAAATTGCTCTTAGGATTGAATTGTTTGGATTATGTAAATGTAATTATGATTACTATCTCATGATATAAGATATATAACTAGTAGTATTTTTTTTATAAATATTCAATTTTTAATATATTATTATGATTATATTTAGCTTAATTTTATAAGAATAGAGTGAATATTTGACTAAAAATTCTAAAATTAAGCTAATCTATGAAGGAAGCAACATTTTCATGCCTCCATTTGTGAGGCAAACAGGGGGATTCCAAGAGTCTTGAGAAATAATTATTTGAGTGACCAAGAAAATGAGGACGGGGCATCGCAGCTCCAGAGTCCATCTGAATTTAATTTCCTCTAATATTCCTACTACGGATTAATCACGGAAAGAAGGTAAATAAGAAGTATGAATACTTTCACTACTCTCTTCTGGTATAATGAAGGAGCAATGCCTGGAATAAGTAGATTTTACAGACCATATTTGGCACCTGAATGTGCTCATTGTCTACTCTGTCAGCTGTTGCCAAGAACCAAACCAGTTTCAGAGTATATGTTATTACATGGCAGATATGAGAATCATGGAGAATTCATTTTCCTTTTTTCAACTATGGATGGTGCATTTTTCCGTCAGCTAGTCCATGGGATAGTTTAATATAAGGCACAGATTCGTGCCTTGTTATTTTGGGCAATGTGTGAAGGTTTGTCTATTTTATGATTACAAATTCAGTTGCTTGAACAGTTCCTGGTTTCCAATTTCTTCTTCTTTTTTTTTTTTCAAGTTGCAAATAATTATATCTAAATGAAAAATCCCCAATGACAGGCAAAAAAACCATAAATTAAAGTTAGAATAATTTTCCAATTTTGTGCTTCATTTAGATTGTTTATTCAAAAAAAAGTACAATAAATTATACCCTACAGATCATTCACTAAAAAAAATCATGGTCTGAAGTTATTAGTTCAGTTTGCGGCAACCAGTCATTGGTGCACATATTAGTACAAATTTCAGTCTTTCAAGTAGGATCTAAAAGCCACAGATCATTAGTACTTGTCAGAAAAGAAAGAGAATTGTTCATAACATGCTAGCACTTAAGCAACTCAATTCATTGATGACTTTCAGGCATTGTTAGCATGTTTAGATCGAGACAGACTAGAAAGATTAAGGTGTAATAAACTCAAATCCTTGGTTTAGAAGAGCCCCAGTCACCCATAACTTCAGGTTTGGCAAGTTCATGGGCTGCTCACAATCTCTGACCTGTTAGAGCTATAACAGATTATCAGTTGCATTATGAAAAGCAACAGGAAATAAGTTGAATAGCCTGGAAAAGGAACATAATGGGATAAAAATAAGAAAAGGGTCACTTACATTTAGAGTAAATGTTAATGCAAATCTCTCAGAAACAGTGGCCAGATTGGAATTTTGAACTTTGAAGTTGGTTAGGGACTCAAGGGCCTTGTAAAGTGATACTGCAACCCCTTCACCTCTGTTGCACAACAATCTAATATAAAACTCTCTTTCTTCCACTTGAAACATATTCAACTGCAAAGCCACATGCACAGCTGTAAGAACTTGGAGATGTTTAATTTACATTTTGGAAGTACCCCTTTTTTATGTAAGCTTCGTTTAATTTCTATGGAAGAAAGGCTTATATTTATTGATCTTTACCTCCAAAATCTTCTTGCAAATAGGATGGCTCTTCCGTGCAACTCTAATCTTCACAGGGTTATCAATTGATTCTTGGTACCTATCAGACACTGCAAAAGATGCTTCGAGACCAGCAATCTCAGCTTTTAGCCTCTTAGCCTGCATTTGCAGGTCTTGCACATAAAATACAGCATCTCCAATTATGGAAGCTTTATCCATCTGCAGGCATAAGAAGTGTAATTGTAATCCATTTAAGCTTGCAGAATTGGATGCAACTGAAAATTGAGGAAGTGACCTACTCTTGATGCCAAAAAGGGTCAAGAATTATCTGATGAAATCATGACACTGATATAAGATATACCTTAGTTATGTTAGGAACCAGGGAACGCAATGCATAGAGCTTCTCCTTCATCCGACCCCTCCTCCTCCGCTCTGAAACCAAAGTTCTTGACCGATCAACCTTTTGCTTTCTTTGTTGCTGTTGCTGTTGTTGCTGTGGTTGTGATTGTGGTTCCGGAAGAATTCTCCTCCTCATCATTATCTTCCTCTCCGATCTTTATTACTTCTCCATCAAAACTTGGCAATGCATTGAAAATATAATTAGGATCCGCTGCCATGGTGCTTGTAGCATCTAAGCCAAAAGCATCATCCCCAGATGTTGAACTAATCTGCTTATCAACAAAACAACCATTGGTAAGATCATAATCGAAACCAGCGACAGCATCTTCATTTTCAACACGAATTAGATCGATGAACTGATCAAAGTTAGGATCATCAATGAAGTCATGTAGCTCAAAGTGGTTAGGGAGCTCCAGAGGGTAATTTCTCGTTGCATCCATTGGTTAGTACGCACTGCCTGGCTATGAGTGGCGTAGCTGTAATGACTTATAAAATAGAATCTGGACGTCCTTCACGTCATTTCTTGGTGTAAAAGGAATCCAATGGAGAATCTGACGCTGCAAGTGATGATATTTCATTATGCTAATTACTAATTAATGAGGTGGTGACATTGTCAACCACGCCATGGCCTTAGAATTTGTCAAGATAAATATATCTATATATATAGTTGATTTTAATTTCTATAGTCGATGTTGACTTGGGGATTATAAGTCCAATAGGATGGGTTTTGGGTAAAAAGAAAGAAAAACAAGGAACACTGATCTGACTTCAAATTTTAATTTCTTCAAAATATTAATCTCCCTTACCTCTTGGAATCACTATAACTTCAAAGAAATGGGTCGGAATATGAAGATAAATGGATCCTCTAGGCTCCATTAGCCAGAGTTGAAGACTTCAGGCTACTGAATTAAAGAAATCAATAAAACAAAGATGTCTGACATGAAAATGCAGTGAACATCTATCAGTTTAGTGAATCAATTAGCAAGTTAAGCTTGAAAAGTTCTGGTTTGGACCTGTCATTAGCTGAGGTGAAAGTTAATCATCAATTTAACCATCAACATTATTTTCATCGATTGAGTCTTTATTAAATAAAAATTGATTAATCATCAACACTTATTTTCATTCAATCGATGATTCAATTGAATTTATATTTTGAGTAGATAGACAATTGATTTTAAGGACATAATTCATTTGTGGGTATAAATGGAATCAAGTCATCGTTTAGAACATAAAAAAATCTTATTTTAAATAATATACTGGATTAAATAAGTAGAATTATTTATCCATCAAGAGAAACAACAAAATTAGTAGCCGTCACATCTGTCTTTTGTAATCCAAAAACGGTGGATAGTGTGGGCAGTTGGTTATCAACTTATCATCATTAACTTAAGATAAAGATTTACATGACATTTCCATCAGTAGTTTAGCACAAAATCTGATGCAACGATTGAAACTATAAATACATTAAAAATGAAACAACTGATCATTTAATTATGTATATAATTGTTATTTATTGGTTACCCTTTTCATGCAATTTTCAACCTGAGGAATTCGATGGGGCTACACGTGGGCGAACGTGCCCCTACTTGAACTTGAGATGCTCCCATCTTGTTGGAACATGAATAAATTAATGAAACAACCTCGGGTTTCCACGGGCTTAACTTATGTCTTGAACAATTTTCGGGCTGGACTATGTTGGTCATCACAACTCGAACCCAACCAAATTTGTGTTCGACGTTTGGGGCCTTGGTCCGATGATGCAGGTCCAGTCATGGCCTACTTGGTCAGGCCTATGAGTTTTCTAAAGTATCCCATAGGATTGAGTTGAGCTTGACATTTTGCCCCACCAAAGTTTACTTTGGGCTAGGTAATGTTGATTTTAAGCTGAACCCAAATGCTAGATGGGTTTAGCCCAAAATGGTAAGCTAACACCTAAAAGGATCTCCACCTGCATCCTTTATTTGGATATATGATCATTTCTTGTATTCCCTTGAGAAGCCATTGCCAATTGGAAAAATGGGTATCCACTTATCTTAATATCCATGGCATTTTACCTGCACCTATTATAAACATGAAAAAACACTAGTGGTATCATGCTAATGGAAAATCAATTCATAGTGATGCTTAAATTTTTTTTTCAAAAAAAGTATATATTTAAGAAATTTGGAGGCCATTGTATAATTTTTCCAAAAATATCACTAATTTACTTCATTATCATAATATTTTTTTTACAAGGAAAGGGATAAAGAAGAAAATTATAGATTTAAGAATTTGAATTTCAAATATTTCAATGTTATTTTTAAAAAGTGATTGAATAAACTAATTAAATTAAATTTCGAATTTATTATCTTTAAATCTTTTTAAATCTCTAATTTATGTGGTTCATGAGACATTTATGAGGAAGAAATAACAACAAAAAAAAAAACAACAAAAATATAATATAAATGACAAAACCAAACCCCAAAAAGAAGACAAGAGGATAAATTGATTGGAAATTACTTTATAAAGACCTGAAAATTGGACCAATTGAGTGGGAAAGAATTTAACAAATTATATATATATATATATCAGCAACATGAACAGTATCTAATCGTTGCATTTTTTTTTTTTGGTTGTTTTTGGAAAGAAGAAATCATCATCATCATCATCATCATCATCATCATCATTCATGATCAATTCTTTCTGGTTAAGATTAAACAAAACATGCTATTGGATCTTTGTTCCACCACTTGTCTTTGTTAGTAAGTATTATTATTAATTGTTTGTTTCTTGTAGTAGTTTCATTAAGAACCACCACCGCCCTTTCATTTCAAACCTTTGAGATTTTTGAGTGGGGGAGTCTTCAACCTTTATATCATGAACATGATCGTTACTACTTCTTCAATGGAGTTTGGTACGTCTATATCTTTGCAATGTTTGTTTCACTTTCAATGATCCACAATAATATACTCTTTATTTTCATTAACTTTTTTAAAAATAGCAAGAGTCATATGCTCCGCAATGAATTTTTCGCATCAAAAAGCTCGTGAATTTTATTACAAAATCAATGATCCAATATACCTAGACAGGATTAATACGAGAGTCCGACATAGTTTCATAACAATCAAATTCTTTTAAGAATTAATTTCTTAAGAAATATGAGTAATTCGTTGAAATAAAATCGAATTTTAGATATAACTTTTTGTTTCACATTGAAATGATATTTTTGCTTTTTTGGAGTTGAATTGACCCTTAATAATTAAAGATTAAATTGGAATATTATTAGTTCATTGATTGAAACTAAATTAGATCCAACTTGTCCGATTGACATAGTTATATTTTTTTATATAAAAAAAGTTGATCATAAAATTGCAAGCAAATCAAGAGAAGATGTTGACAATGTTCACTCAAAGACTTTCAAAGTTTTGGATAACAATAATTCAAGATACCCGAGTCATTGTAAAGAAATTACCCAACTACATAGGTCTTTTAGGGAACACATTAACCATTAAAATTTGAGATTTCTATTTAAATGGAAGTCTAGAATTCAATTTATTTTTTTAAGAATAAAAAGTAGGAGATTAATACAATGAAATTTTAATTTTTAATTATATAATTCAAAATTTTAGTGTGTTAGCTAGATTGTCTTAATAACAAAAAAAAAAATCTTTAAATTTTGAGATTTTGGATTCAAAATTTAATTTTAAATTAAATTTTTTTAATTATGTGTTGGTTTATTTAATTAAATACAATTTCATTAAAAAAAACTCTAATATTAAAGGTAATAATAATTTAAATCGAATCAAATTTAATTTGATATTTCAGATAATATATAGTATTATAAATTTTTAAAATTTGATGAATAATTTTTTTTAATCGATTCGATTCTATTCAAATTTTATTGAATTGAATTGATTTATTTGTTTTAAAATTTTTATTTTTTATATATTATTTTAATAAAATTTTAATATATTTAAATAAGTTATATATAAAATAATTATTTTCATTTTATACAAATTTAAAAAATATATAAAATTAATACAAATATATAATTCGATTTAATTTTTTTTATTTTTAACATTTCAATATAAAATTTAATTTAAACTTAATATATATTTAATATTTAAATTTAATTCAAATTAAATAAAAAAAATAATCTATACTAAATCAAATATTATAATTTTGAACTGATTTTCGATTTTTTATGTTTTTATCACCCTTGATCTAATATATATACTGGCCATGCCATTCCCCAATCAAATTCATCGGTCAAAGAAAGATTTTACTAGAACCAGTACTAGTACTACTACTGCTAGTATATAAATACACAACCTTGTCGGTATCCTGGAATGTCAGAATCTTGGTTGTTACACACGCAACTCAAACGTGTCGCCGCACGAAAACCAGATGGAATTCGGGACGAAATTACGGGACACATCCAGACGCGACACGACACAACAAGAAAACAAACAGATCAGAGATTAAAGGCTTTGAATTATTCATGGTAGGTACAGACATTCGGATCCCATTGGAGCTCACCAACCCACAACACTTCAATTATTTTTCAACCCCAATCGGTTTCACCGTCAATCAACGATTTTTTTTCTTCAAGATTAAAAACATTTAAATGTTTCGTCGTCAATCATTTTCACAGTGTTGTCAGCTTTAATCACCCTTCCTATACGCCACATAATTTTGACGTGGATCATCATATTATTTCCACTGCACACATCATTGAGTTACGATTGTTGTTCTCATTCACTTTTTTTTTTATTCATTTGGATTTTGAGATTGTTAATTTAATTATATCAATCACGTGAATGATTGATATAATGTTATATTTTTAATTTTAATAATTTAAAATATCAAAAGAATTAAAAGTATAGATATTAAAAAAAAAAAGTACTAATAAATGTTGCATTGTTTCCAGATGCCTAGAAAAACGTTGAAGATAAGATAAGGGACTTCAGAGTTTATCCACTCATAAATAGCAAACTGACAAAGACAAAGGAATATAATATTAATATTGATCTGTGAAGAAAAGATAATTAAATTTTTGGTTTAGCTCATCAGTCAAGCCAGTGAATTGATAAGCACATTTTTTATGTTTGATCAATTGGATAAGTTTCGTTTTATTTTAATTTTAAATTTAAATTTAAATTTTATTAATAATTATTTATTAAAATTATATCAAATATATTATTTATAATTATTTATTTTAAATTATTAAATATGATATATTTTGTTTTTTATATGATAGATTAATAATTTAACAACTTAATTTTCTGAAAAAAAAAGATTTTTCATGAATATTTTATTGATAAGTTTTTTTTGTTTTTTCAGTTGGCATGCAAAGATAAGCATTAGAGCTTGGCAACCTATAGAAATCACACACATGGACGGTCTGGATAATACAAAAATTTCATAATTGTTCTGATCGCTGTAGTCAAAAACGTCCAGATCAGTCAGGATATGTATGTCAGTGTGGGGCTCCCAATTTGAACATGTGCCCCGCCTGCACCGATTCTTCAACAGCAGAGGACTACCTCTAGCTGTCATGGCTATACTTGTGATTTTTTTTTTTATAAAAAAAATATAAGTATTAAAATTTTAATTTTAATTTATTAAATATTAATTTTTTAAAATAATTACAAAAATTAATTAAATAATTTTTAAGTTTGAATTTTCTTTTATTTTTTTAAAAATAGATGCTTAAAATATCTATTGGCAAAATTCATATTGATTCAACGCGATTTTTGCTGTAGATCTGGAGCTGATATGAACACAAATTAAGTCATACCGACTTAATTTCTTTTTTACTTAATTTATTTTTACACTAAACTAAGCAAAATTCAACACTGAAACATCAATTTTTTTGAACTTTAGGTGTTATTGGTTCCTTGGTCGACTCGTTTTAAGCAACCCAAAGTCAATAAGTGGAAACTGTGCAAAGAAATTTCTAACAAATTTTCTCTTATATTAATTTAATTATTGAGAAGATAATTGGACTAACTTATTTTCCCTAAATTCTGCGTCATGATTTAAAGTTTTTAAAGTAAAAATTCATTTGTATGTGTAAACACCTTTTTTTTTATATTATATATATATATATTTTTGCTTCATTCTTTTCTTTTTTTCTTTTTTTTTTTTTCTGACATCATTTTTGCCAGCAGTCTACAATCGTATTACCAGTAGCTCTATAGTCACTGGTCATTACCCTGAATCACATGTAATCACCCTGACAATTATTCAAACCATAGGTAGTTACAGTTTAGCAAAATTTAAAAAAATTTAAGATTTTAATTTTGATCTAACTTTATAAATAAAACCATAAATGATAAAAAAAAAAAAAGATGTCATAAAAAAAACCTGCAAAAAAAATAAAAAAACCAAATCAAAAAAATCTTTAGAACCATAAATGATTAAAAAAAAAGGATGCCATAAAAAAAAACCCTACAAAAAAATTAAAAGCCCAAATCAAAAAAACCTTTCTATCAAATAAAATAAAAAAGGGCAAAAATATCAAAACAACAAAAATCAAGACAAAAAAAAAATAGCCTCTAGTAATTGAGAACCACATTACCAAACAAAAAAAAATGTTTTGCCCAAAATTTTAAGCTTTGATTTACACAATTCGAGGTCATTTCTCCTAAAATTAAGCTCATATCTGTATTTAAGAAGTTAATTAAAATGTATGAGTGTTTTTCTAAGCTTTTCTAGTAGTAAGCACGATGGCATGCGAACGTCGACAACAAGGAGCACAACAACTATCATGGTGGATGGCGACCGACCTCGAGAACTATTGAGGAAAAAGGAAAAAAAAATTGTCTGACGTTTTGGCATTTTTTTAAAGAAGAATAAGAGTAAAAAATGAATTGAAAAAAAAAGTTTATATATAAGCAATTAGGGGATCAAAATGATGTCGTTTAGTGATCTAAGATCCATGCATCGATCCAACAACCCGACACCCTTAACTGTTGATTGGTCCAATTGAACCATTGACCGGTCCAAACCGTAGCTAATTGACTCACCTAGACTGACGTTGATTAGACCGTTAACCGTCCGATTCAGAAAAAAAAAATTTATATATTTTGAATTATTTTTAAAATTTTATTATTAGTATTTATACATATTAAAATGCTTAAATTTACTAGAATAAATTTTTATTGTTTTTATAATATTAATAAATAACAAAATAAATAAATAATGAAATACATAATTAAATTTTTTTCTAAATTTGTTAAAATTTGGAATAAACTTTATAAAGTAATGATAAAAAAATTAATAATTAATGACTATGATACCTAAACTTTGGTATTTTTTAAAATTAAAAATAAAAAAAATTAGTAAAAATGTGAAAAAAAAAATTTTTATCCTATGATGAAATTCAAAGCTATTCCAAATAGTGATACCTACAAAATTTATAAATGAAAAAAAATTTTAAATACTACCAACGTATTTGAATATTTATAAAAAATTATTTCTTTTTTTGGCTATAAAGTGGTAAGTAAAAATTAACTAATTTGTTAAAAATAAAGTGATAAAAAATGAAAAAAAAATTATCCGATGATGAGATTTTAAAAGTACTCTAAAAAGTGATACTTTGGTGAAATCCTTAGATGCGAAGATTTTTTTCAATATTATTAATGTATTAGAATATTTATGAAAAATCGTCAATATAATAAAAAATTTTCTTTTCTCCAAAACAAATATATATATATATATATATAAAATCAATAAAATTTCTAAAAGTAAAATAAAATATGTGCAATCAACATATTATAATTTGAATTACATGCACAATATAATTTTTTACGAAAATTAAATTCAAGCCACCGAGGATAAGATGTTAAGATATTTTTATAAGTGATACTTAATAAATCTTTAAGTGAAAAAAAGTTTTTCTAATGTTACCAATGTACTGAAATATTTTAATAATTATTTCAATAAAATGATTTCAATTTATTTTTCTCAAACAAAATGGAATAACAATAAATTATAAAAAAAAAACAAATTCCAATAAATGAAAGAAGTTGAGAAACTATTTTAAAACATTGAAATATGACTGTTTTTTATCAAAATCAATAGATAATATATAGTTAACTAGTACTGTTTTAAACGAGCACGGGGAGTATACTAATCATTCCCTATACATAATTGACTATTAAACTCAAATTGTTTTGCAAGCTCTAAAATTATTTTTTAATAAATTTTAATTAATTTTAAGATTTTACTAAAAGTATATGTTTTAATAAGTAACTAATCACGTCTAATCAAAATATATATATGACAACTTTATTTTTTATTTTTTTCTTTTCAGCTTGAAATTCATCGAATGATCATAAAATTATTACAACAGTATGTACAAGTACAATTTATTAGGGGTTGAATCTTCAAAGGCATAGAAGTACAATTTATTGAAACTATAATTTGACAATATAAAATTTTCTTTGAAATTTTTTTATATTAAAAATTATAAATATTTAAATTTACACCACAACACATATTAAAAAATAAAAACAATGCTTTTATCTATTTATTAATTTAAATAATTAAATGTTGAGTTTTTTTTTAATTATAGTCTAACTATAATAAAAAAATTTATAAATATAAAATTTAAATCTTAAACTTTCATAATATAAAGTTATAATCTAATGGGCGTGAAAATCAACATCCTTTTGTTGTTGAATCATGAAATTGCTCTCATCATTTCTAGAGATAAAGTTAGAAAAATTAAAAAAAAGAATAAATATCAATAAATGATTGGTTAAATCGGTTATGGTTTATTTTTTTCAAGATTTTGGATTTTAGTCCTACTGATGGTCACTTATCGGGATCATCTTGAATATATGACTTGTACCTACTCGTCTTAAACTGTTAAGTACGATACATTTTATCATGACTTGATAAATTGAATAATCTATCTATCTCAATTTTTTTATAAATAAAAAAGAGATAAATAATAAATTAAATGAGAAAAAAATTAAATATAATGTCTTACAAAATTAAATATAATCTTATAAAATAATTAAAAAATTTTAGAGTCGTGACCCCTACTTGCCCCTTCGCTACCTCCCTATCATTTCCAACATCATACTTGAGTCACTATCCAATAAACAAATCAGCATTTAGGCAATAACTAATAATGGAAGTTGATGTTGCTTAATTATTCTAATAATCAATTATTTCCTCTTATACTATATATTATATAAAACGCATATCAATGCAACTTGGTTATTTAATTAATCTTCAAATCATGTGCAACTTGTTTGCTTCTTTAATTATTACCCAAATCCTCCCCACCCCAAAAAAAAAAATATATTATTCATGGACCTAGTATGCATCAATTACTCCTTAATATTATTATTTTAAACTATAAGAATCTCATAGTCTATTCTAATGTTTCTGTGGTTGAAGTTAAACGTATAATATAAGAAAAATATTTTTTCCAACTACATCACCCCTTTGTCAAATTTTCTGAACTTTAAAAAAAATATTAATGAATACTTTTTTTTAAACATTCATTTCTTAAAAAAAAAATTCAAAATTCAAAATCATGTTTTATCTTATTTTCTTCTTCGTCATTCCAAGAGCATTAAATGTGAAATGACGTATTATGTTATCAATAGCCATTTGAAGGAAAATTGGGGGAAAAGGAAGAAAAAAAATTCTAAGCACCCTTTTAAAGACAGCAAGAGCTTGGGGAAGAAAAAAGAGAAGCTTTTATTTTTATTTTTATTTTTTTTGTGTTTTTTAAGATTATGATTTTGTTGGAGTGATATGTCGTAAGCCAACTTGATTAATTAAAAATCTGATCATTGTAAAATTTGAAAAGATATGTGATTACGTTAATGGTGACCTTACTAATGAACCAAAAGTCATGAAATGGAATAAGGGCCAAAAAAAAAAAGTCATGAAATAGAAATTAAAGGGTATCAAATCATTAATGTGAATTTATCAACATTCGTATAATTTATAAATTAAATATTAAAATTTTAATTTTAATAACTTCAATTATTAAAAAAAATTATGAACAAAACGAAATAAAAAAACTATTATAATTTCACATTTAATTATTCTAAATTCTTATTTAATTAAAAATAAATTTATTATTTTATTCGTAGTTATTAATTAAATATTTTAATTTGTCGAGTATGCGAATTGTTTATCATTGATTCAAATCTCATTATACCTACTTTTCTCGTCTTAGAATTTTTTTTAAAAGTATATCAAAAAAAAATTTTACAAGTACTTTGTGTACTTTCTACCCATTAAAAATATTTTTTTTTCAAGAAATATAATTTTAATTATATGCGCATGTATTTATGAATATTTTTAATGCACTTGGCTCATGTTATGGCCAGGTACCGAGTGTGGTTTACACTGTGAAAAGTCGTGGATGGCAACGTTGCCTAATGCTATTTGTATTCTTAATTTTTTTTCTTTTAATTTGTTTATAATATTATTATTTTTGTCATTTTTTCGAGTTGAATGAAATTTATCTTTATCACCAAAAAAAAAAAAATCACGTGAAAGTGTCGGTGTCGATGTATCTAAAATTAGCAAAAACAATAATTTTTTATTCAATTTTGCTCTTAAAAATTTAAAAAAAAAGGGTAATAACGGAAAATTCCAATGTAAAGTACGGAATTTCTTGTCCATATCGTGTATGTCAAATTGAAGTGAAATTCTTTTCTCAATCCTTCAAAAGAATGGGACACATAGTGTTTGGACAAAAGAGATCATAATTTAAAAAAAATATATTAAAATATTATTTTTTTGGAATTATTTAATTTTTTAAATAAATTTTTAAATTTTTATTTTTTATTTGCATCACGAACTTATTTGATATAAATTAAATTTAAAATTTTATCTAAATACAAATTAATAATTAATAATTTATTTAAATATAATAAAAATATAATGACTCATTTGTATAAAATGATAAAATTTATAATTTTTTATTATTTTAGTTAAAATAATTATAGATATTAAAATTAAATTTTGAATGATTAGATAAATTAATTAAATTATAAATTTGTAAAACAGAGTAAAAAGTTAATTCTTTACCTTAGAAAAACTGAAATGAAAGAAGCATTATCTTTTACCGAAGAATAACTTTGTCTAGATAATGTCCCAAGAAAACAGATTGATTTGAAGGAAAAGACGGATTAATTTGCCCATAAAGCAGACAAAATGATATAGTTTTCAACTTTCACATTATTCAACCTTAATTGTTAACGTCACCAAAGCTCGTGCATTAAATTCCCTCCATGCCATCATTATTATGTAATTTTAAGAAGAAATAATTTAAAGAAGAATTATAATATATTTTTAATTTTTTTATTATGATTAAAATTTAAATTCAAAATTTTAATTATGAGATTAACTTTAATATTATTGAACTAATAATTCATTGATCTCTTAAGTTTTAATCTCACTAAATATAAGTTTGGTCCAAATTTAAATTGATTTAATTAGTAATTTATTTATTTGGTTATAAATAATCTTTGATTTCTTAGTCTTAATGTAATAAATTTATTCACGTATGTTAAGATTTATTTGATTATAATTATATTTTTTGTTTAAATTCATAATTTCATTAAAATTAATGAAGGCATACGATGTAAATTGATTGCAAAATAATTAATATTAATTTTTTTTAATCAAACTAACTTTATTTTTATAGTAACTTATTAAAAAATTAAAAAAATATTTACAAATTTTTTAGTTTTTAAATTTTAATTCAATATATTATTTTAAAAATAAAGATCAAAATTATATTTGTTTTGATATAAAAAATCAAATAAAGGCACGTAAAATAGGATAAGGAAAAAAAAAAAAAAAACCAATCCCCATGATCTTTGGCCTTATCATGATATCCCACCTTGTTTAATTGTTGCATTCCTAATTTGAAGCAAGTAAAAGACATTGGATAATGTAAAATATGTAACCGTGTTCTTTTCAACTCCTAGTCCTAGCTATCTCTCAATTGCATGTCATCTAATCCCCTCTCTCATCATCCTTTTTCCTCCCCCATCATATCCCCCAAAAAATTTTTCCATCACATTATTGGTTGATACTACCAAGAAAAACAAAAACAACTATGGAGTGAAATAAAACAAAAGTTTTTTAACTTTCAAGTTGTAATTATTTAGTATTTATGTGTATGATTGTTTTTGTTTACTCACTTTATTTAAGGTCTTTTTTTTTTTTAATGAAAGATATAGTTGTTTGAAATAGGTTTAGATTTATTAATATTATATTTTAAGTGATTGTATAAATTAATTAGATTAAATTTATTATTTAAAATGTTTTTCAAGTTAAGTAGTATTAATTATCCCATTTTGCACCTATCCAAATTTTGAAAAATAAAAGACATGATAATTTTCATTTTGAGGTTCACATGAATTATATCTTATTATTGTTGGATTAGGTGTCTTTATTTTGGGCCTATTCTTACTTTTGATAGATAAGTTATAATTTTTTTTACTAAATGCAAAATATCATGTATTACATATTTTTTTTATAAGTTTAGCATTTAATAAAATAAAAATTTTATTTTGGTATCTAAATTTTTATTCTTTCAAATACTTTGAGACTTTAATTTAATATCGTTAATTAATTTAATTATATGATATTAATACCTAATAAAATCATGATACATGACATAGATATTTAATTGTCACTACATTATTTATTTTTACATTAGTACTTAAATAAAAATTTTAAATTTTTTAAAATATATATTTTTAATTCAAAACTAAAAAAATAACGAGAAAGAGGAAAAGCGTTTTTACTAACTTAACAATAGTTGAAGTGATAATAATTGAACATTTATGATACGTAACATGATTTTATTAAATATATATACCAAATTAGCTAATTAACTAATGATAACAATACAAAATATTAAAATACTTAACAAAATAAAAATTAAAGTATCAAATTAAAAATAATATTTTTTATTTATCAAATTGGCAGTAGAGATATAATACATGAACATTTTACATATTAATTTTTTTAACATTTAAAATTATCAAAAATTAAATTTTATCAATTAAAAAGAATTTAACATTTTATTAATAAATCACGTAACATTGAGAATAAATTATAATTATTGATGGCACTTAATCTTGGTATTTTCTAAATCCAATAATTACCAAATCAACCACACATCAATCAAATTCACTATGGATTTCAATGGAGTCCATTGTTAACAAACAATCAAAATATCTAACCCCAATTGCCACTTTAACTTTGTAGTTAATCAAGAAAAAAACCCAATCACATTGTCACTTTTATATAACTCCTCCAATCATAGGTAAAAATACAAGATTCTGATAGATTTGATTTTGATTATAGCACTATTAATGTTAAAATTTCAAATCAAATTTTATTTTTCCACATCTTTAAATTGCATTTATGGCTAAATGTTAAATTAAAAATTAACGATGTTAGCTACTGTGATCACAAGATATGTGAAATTAAAAAAAGAAAAGGGTAAAATGATGCCAACTCAAAATAATTTAATGTTGATTTTAACATCTTGGTATACCATTGGTAGATTGTATTTATTTCAAGAAGAAATAAAACCAGACAAAAATGAATGGTCCATCAAATGATCAATATATCAAAGTGGGGAATTATTTTTTTTTTGATATAGTTTTCAAACATTTGCCACGTACTTTTATTTGTTTATTGTTACGTCATGTTTTGTTCAGCTCTTTCTCAATAATTGTTTAGATTAGGTTAAGTTTGAAATTTAAATTTTGATGTTCATAATTTTTTTACTGATTTTTTTGTAAAAATATATATTAATTACTTGAAAAATTACTTATTGTGTTAGTAATTATTTTAAATATTTAGTCAATTTATAATGGATTGTGAAGATACGTTTTGATAAGTCAGACGAATCAACGTCTTGAGTTGTAATGTCAAAAATTTAGATTATATTAAAATATTTAATATTATATATGAATTTTAAAAATATTTTATATGATAATTAAATTATAAATTTATTATTTAATGTAATGTTTAAAAAATTATTTATTTGATATGTATCATCATTTAAAATTAATAATATTAACAATAAATATATATCATATTAATTAATAAATTTATAATTAAATATTATATTATATATTTTTAAAATCACATATTATATATTATATTAAAAAAATTAATATAATTTAGGCTGGGGCATTTTAAGCCTTACAAAAATGAAAAGCCATATTAGCTATAAGGCTCAGTTTGTAGATGACACGTGGACGTTGAGAGATGGTACAATGATTTTGACTTTTGACCATTCCGGGTGCTGAATCAGCAATGGAAATGGATAAAGCACTCGCTGTTAAAACTGGTGGAACACTCGGACAGAAAAGCTAATAACCAACCACTTGAGACCACGTGGCGAGAGGTGAGAGGTGGGTCCTAAAGAAGTGACGAAACGGGAGGAACATACGAAGGGTGCACCAGAAATTTTGCAACTATAAATTTGTGGGTTTGAAGAACTTAAAAAACACAGCTACGTGTTGCCTTCCCCTGTTTGCACTCCACTGTTCTCTCTGTTTCGTTTCTCAGCGAAAATCTTGGTTTCTTTATCTTATCCTTTAATTTAATTTAAAATTCTTGTTCTTGAAAAAAAAAGGAAAAAGAAAAAAAAGGTTGTCTTGCAGTGTTTATTGTAGAAAGAAAATGTGTGGGATTTTAGCGGTTTTGGGTTGTTCTGATGATTCTCAAGCAAAAAGGGTTCGAGTGTTGGAGCTTTCCCGCAGGCAAATAATCTTTTTCTTTCCTACTTTTTTCTTTTTTTGGGGTCTTTTCTTTTAGCTAATTTTGATGTTATTTTGTGTCTTTCAAAAGGTTTAGGGCTGTCAAACAGGTTTAATATGATATCAATATTATTTTTGTTTTATAATTTTTCTGAATTTGTCGTGTACGTTTTAATATATGATGATGCTTATATGTTAAATCTTAGATTTTACTTTGATGTTTATCAAAAATAAAGAAAAAAAAAGCAGGATGATTAAGGGTTTTTTTATTTTAATCCATTGATAGCAACGTTGAAAGCTCCAGCTAAAAGTACGGACATATTTTTTAAGTCTCATCTTTGGTTAAGATGAAGTTTAATCTTAAAGTTGGTCTTGAATTCTTGATCATCTTTAAGGTGGATATGTTGAAAGGAAAATCTCCAACTTGGAGGGTACTGGAAACTTTTTTTTTTATTTCTAATTTGCAAATGGACTGTGGGGATGAAGGCAGGAGCCCAAGCTATGTCGAAAGAAACAGTGACTTTGCAACTTTGAAACGAAAGAAAAGAAAGAAAAAAAAGCAGTGGGAGAGTCCATGTTTTAAGATGCAAATTCAATCAGATAGTTAAGATAATAGGCTTAATACGAAAAATTTCATTAGGGTTAGTGATTATCCACGTGGGGTGTGGGCCATAATTTAACAATTATCTGGTGAAACCAATAGTAATAATAGAGAAATTATCAGCTGAAATAGCTACTACTTGATGATGTATGAACAGGCTGAAGCACCGTGGTCCTGACTGGAGTGGGCTCTACCAACATGGAGACTGCTATTTGGCACATCAACGCCTTGCCATCATAGATCCTGCTTCCGGTGACCAACCTCTCTTTAATGAAGACAAAAGTGTTGCTGTTACGGTAGGCGTCCAGGCTTCTCTTGTTTTAGTATTTTTTGCCTTTTTAGCCTATATGATGACTTGGCCTAGTCGAGAACTGGCCCTATATGCCTTACGTGAAAAAACCAAAGATTTTGGTACTTGTAACTTTGCAAACTTTTAAGGGCTAATAATGTCTTGGAATTGGAATATGGTATAATTGTAATTTATGTATAGTTGTTGATCATTATTGTTTTTATTCGGTAAGTTTCGAATTCAATTATTCAAAATTGGATTGCATGAATAATGTTATTTCATGACAAGTAAAATTGCTAATGGAGGAAAAAAATGTGCTGAAAACCAGGTGAATGGAGAGATTTACAATCATGAAGAACTGAGGAGGAAGTTGGTAAACCACAAGTTCAGGACTGGCAGTGATTGTGATGTTATTGCTCATCTGGTAAGTCTAGCATATTATTGGATAGAGTTGATTTTTGCGTCTGAATTTTTTAGTTTATTTTGTGAATTCTTGCTCTAATAAATTTAAAATTGTTGCTCAAACTTATACTACATGATAGTATGAGGAGTATGGGGAAGACTTTGTGGACATGTTGGATGGAATCTTCTCATTTGTCCTGCTGGATACCCGTGACAGCAGCTTCATTGTTGCACGTGATGCTATTGGAGTCACCTCCCTCTATATTGGTTGGGGGCTTGATGGTACTAAATCTTGCTTTGTCAGTTATTGTGAATGGATTTCTAGCTGTCTAAATTTGGGTGAAATTGCTGTTTGCTAAATTATTTTCTACTCGTTATATTCAGGTTCGGTTTGGATGGCATCAGAATTGAAAGGATTGAATGATGATTGTGAACATTTTGAAAGCTTTCCTCCTGGTCATTTGTACTCTAGCAAATCAGGAGGATTTAGGAGGTGGTACAACCCACCTTGGTTCTCTGAGGCCATTCCATCAGTTCCATATGACCCCCTTGTTCTCAGACGTGCATTTGAAAATGTAAGATTGATAAATTGCAGTCTGAGAAACATTTGACACTTACTAGAAGACTAAGCAAAGAAACCTTTTGTTTTTCTTTACAGGCTGTGACCAAAAGGCTGATGACTGATGTGCCTTTCGGAGTTCTGCTATCTGGAGGCCTTGATTCATCATTGGTTGCTTCTATCACAGCTCGGTACTTGGCTGGTACCAAGGCTGCCAAACATTGGGGAAGTCAGCTCCATTCTTTCTGTGTTGGTCTAGAGGTAAGTCGTACTAGTATAATATGAAACCTTAAAGCATAGCTTTAAAATGTTTTAATTGGTCCTCAAAACTTGTTTCTCGATTTGTCTGCAGGGTTCACCAGATTTGAAGGCTGCAAGGGAGGTTGCAGACTATCTCGGCACTGTTCATCATGAGTTTCACTTCACTGTTCAAGTATTGACTGAAAATTTTGTAATACTTTTAATTCACGAATTGAGGTCTAATAATCCTAAAACGAGCTAAATTTCTCTCTAATGTGGCAGGATGGAATTGATGCCATCGAAGATGTCATCTACCACATTGAAACCTATGATGTCACCACAATTAGGGCAAGCACTCCTATGTTTCTGATGTCACGAAAGATCAAGTCACTAGGAGTGAAAATGGTTATTTCTGGTGAAGGCTCTGACGAGATTTTTGGTGGATATTTGTACTTCCACAAGGCACCAAATAAGGAAGAATTCCACCGGGAAACATGCCGCAAGGTAATAGATCATCTTGCTTGGCACTTTATTCACCAAGGGAGTTGGAATGTAAGGATATAACGAAACTGGTCTATTTTTATACTTTTGTGCAGATCAAGGCCCTTCACCAGTATGACTGCCTGAGAGCTAACAAAGCAACATCTGCATGGGGATTGGAGGCTCGAGTCCCCTTCTTAGACAAAGAATTTATCAATGTTGCCATGTCTATAGACCCTGAATCAAAGATGGTATGTAAACGAGTTTTTTTCTTAAAAAGACAAGTATACTTGATTTGTTCTTCCATGGCTGAGATTTACAGACTTATCAATCGCATTTCCCTTTTACGAATCAGATAAAAAAAGATCAAGGTCGCATTGAGAAGTGGGTTCTTAGAAGGGCCTTTGATGATGAAGAGCGTCCCTATCTGCCAAAGGTCTTTTTAACATTTTTTGTTGTCTTTGGTATTTGTCAACTATAAAGTAAATACCCAACTAACGTGTCCCGTTTGATGCCCTGCAGCATATCCTTTACAGGCAGAAAGAACAATTTAGTGATGGTGTTGGTTATAGTTGGATCGATGGTCTCAAAGCCCATGCTGCCCAGCATGTAAATATCTTTCTACTGTGCTTCCTTTTAAATTGTTTTGCTTTTGTCCTCATTTTTTTTTCTGTTTTCATTGGTCTATTGTTTATAATTAATAATTAAATCTCATTTCCATTGGATTAATTCTCACGTCATGCATTCAGGTGACTGACAAGATGATGCTTAATGCTTCCTTCATCTTCCCTCACAACACACCAACTACAAAAGAAGCATACTACTACAGGATGATTTTTGAGAGGTTCTTCCCACAGGTGATTTTCTAAAATTTGCAGTTCGAGCACATTTAGGATTCTAAGTAGCAATGATTATTAAAGTTATGATCATCCTCCTTTGCTTGGTGTAACAGAACTCGGCTAGATTGAGTGTCCCTGGAGGAGCTAGTGTAGCATGCAGCACTGCTAAAGCTATTGAGTGGGATGCTGCCTGGAAGAACAACCTTGATCCTTCAGGCAGGGCAGCCCTGGGGGTACATCTCTCAGCTTACGATGGAGAGACTCCTCTCAGCAACGTGCCATCCAAGGTTATTGATAGTATACCACGGATGGTGGAAGTTCCAGGAGTTGCCATACACGGTTAATGCTTGCTTGCCTAATGGAAAGCAGAATGTGTGAATTTAATAACTGAGAGTAGGATTTGTGGAATATCCAAGAAACTTCAGAATGCTCTGCTGTATACTATAGGCGATGTTTACCAATACTAAAATATTTTGTGATCGTTGGAATCATCTTTTGTTGTCACCAACCTGTTGTTGCTTACGCTTTTGAAGTGTGTAATCATATTTTGCAATGGAAGTGAATCATTAATGAGAATCTTCCTGTTCATATACCGTGCAAAAGCTTCAGTTTTTCCCATTTATAAGTTGCAATATAAAATCCAGTGTAATCTGTCTTTGCTTGGTTATCATGAGTTCATGACCCTTTCTTTTTCCCGTTCAGGTGCATCATAGTAACATGCACAGCAAAAGCGCCTGCCCCCCACGATATTGTCATGTCAATCAGCTTGGACATATACAAAATCAGACAAGAACATGTTGTCCCTACTAGTTTAATGGAGCATTAACGAGTCTTGAAATTAATATCAGACTTAACTTGAGGAACTATACAAGCATCATTTTTGAGCAACCCTCATTATCCATCTAATGGCTCAAACTGGCCCACCAAAGGAAATACAGAACGGATAGAAGAAAAATTAAAAAGACCCTACTCCTTTCTTTTCTTCCTCCCATCTTGGCCCATATCATTCAAAGTGATAAATGGGTACTGGCAACAAATCACTCTCAAAGCTACCATCATGAGAATAAGTACGAAATACCTTATTTCTCTCGAGAAACAATATGTATTACTCTACAACAATGGCTACACTAACCTTTGACTAAAAGGACGAGAGAGATGCTATAGGTACACAGAGTAAATTGCATTTTTGCATCCTCTGCTAACCTATAATCAAATTAGTAGTAACTAAGTATAAAATGAAGTAAACCACATACAGCCTAATCGAACAACACAGTATAAAATAGTTCATTCCAAGTATCTGGCAATCCAGGAAGGCACCAATGGCTACAATCAGCTGACCGGTCCGGGTTAGCCCTCTGAGCAGGGCTTAAATCACCACTGTAAATTGAGGGGTGTCCATCTTTCCTAAGCTCAGAAAGCATGGTTATGTCCAACAAATATGCAGGAAAGTGCATCTCCCTAATAACTTCATCCACCACTCTCATCTGGTCAGGGTATGTGCCAGGGTATGTAGTTCCGGTCATTGGCGCTGTTTCCCCGTAACAGTTTTTCGTTGTTGTCACTGTTGCTCCAGCACTCCATTCACTTGGACTGTCAATAGAATAAACCAAAATCATTGAATTTTGGATAGCACCAAACTAATTAGCATTCCGTATTCATTGTGACACTAAATGGAGGATGAAATTAGTATATACATGATCAAAGAGGGCTTTAGGAATGTATGCAGCTATTTTCTTTATACAGATGAGTAATCAAAACATAAAAATATGCTCATTCATGCTTTTTGTGAGACACGTAGGCAATGATCCACCGAAAATTAGCAGTCTGGCAAGGTGTGCTCTCTGACGGCTATTTTACAGACGTTTACAGTGATATTTCTATGCATTGGATCAATTACCACCGACACAGAAAGTGGTTCAAAAGACACTTTCCTTAATGTTTCACGAGGTTACAGTTGTAAAAGAAGGCAGCAAAATCAACTAAATACATTATTAGTTATTGTACCATTGTTGAATACCAGAATACCTCAAGTAGATATTTTTTGCTACCAAATCCCTCTCACCAGCAGCTACAAAGTACTCTTACTATCTAGTCAATAAAAGTAATTTGACAAGCTCATGAAAGCTGTAATTGAGAACAAAATCGAGGGTAGTCTCCATACATCAACCATCTCTCATGTATTACCCATGATCTTCCCTCACTTTGTATAACAGATGACCAACACTGATCTTTGTACTAAACTTTTGGTAAGGGTAGTATTTTTTTTTTTTTAATTCTTTCATAACACAAGAATAACCCACAGTTCCTCACTGATTTTCTTATGCAGTCCCATTTAATTACTTTCCTGGGGTAACAGACCTGCATCATTTCTTCCCAGGTTTGAACTTTTTGGATAATGGTTCACAAATGTTTATAGTGAGGAACTACTGACAAGTCAATGACCGTACAATTTCTTCCCTGCAGCGAAATTAATAGGCCAGACCGACAGAGAAACTGATAACAAAGTTCTGCAAGTTGTATGGTTTCATTTATTGTATGTTGCTTATATATAATTATAACTATTTCTGCAAGTTGCCACAGGCTTTACCCTATTTTATCTTTAATCATATCAATTTCAGTTGGGATAACCTAAGCAGACAATGCTGAAATAAGGTGGGGCCCTTCTGTCACCCCGTAAGCACAGCTCAGATTGGACCGAATTTTTAGTGCTTGGAGTCGCAATATTTTTCTACTCCCAACACAACAATAATTTTTAATCAAAGCCCAGAGCTCCACTCCAAACAATTATTTGAGAGAGGGAGGGATGGAGGGAGAGTCTCTGGTTCTGTTGAGAAACTTACTCGTAATGGGTGGGGGAAATGGACTGGAAAAAGACTCTGGTTCTGGTTTTGTCGACATTGGTGTCAACCCAATTGGCCCATGTTCTCAGCCCTTTCTCCAAAGCAACCAAACGATCCATGTCCTGGTAATATGTACCCCCCGATTCAATCAAATCCCACCTGTCCAGATTTACCTCACACTTTTCAATGTCAATTAAACAAAAACAAATCCCATTTGATATCCAATTGAAAATTTCACACTAACATAAAAGAAATATACTAGAATTTTTTGCCTACCCTTGGAGAGATCCTTTATGACTCCACCAGTGGCCTGTGTTGAATAACAGCACGTCTGCCACTCGCCAGGCGTTTCCATTTCCAGCTATGTCCTCTAACTTTAGAACTCTCCGCCCTTGTACCACATCTATGTCTACCAAATATGGAGCTCTATAAAATGATATTGATAAACCATATTCCTGCATTTATTATTAAACAAAATGCAATCAATAATATTTTTTACTGCTTAAAAAGGAGATGGGGGAAAAAAGGAGGGGTGTTAAAAGTTTCAACTTTCAAGTTTCAGATGATTGAAATTGCATTCTGTTGCACATGATGAATCCCACCATGGATAGAAAAAAGCTGACCATACTTAAATCATTTGTGACTTAATTGAAAGAATGCCAATTTATGTTGCTTTCAAATTCAATGCTAGTGCGAATGTATTTTGGGGGAAAAATCACTTTACTAGGTGCTTTTTCAGTGGCGACAATTTGCATGCCTTTGGTAAAATAATGTCTCACCCTCACTTTGGGTCCCTCAAATGTCAAATCCATCTCTTCACCTTGTCATGAACCCTTGTTTTTAGCTAAAACCCTGCCGTAAGGACATAACCGAGACAGTGCTTGAAACAACTTTTTGACCATGAATTACAAAAGCTTAGAACAAGATTGGGCTGCAGCTATTGTAAGCTACTAATCAAAAGGAAAATTGGGGGCAGAGACAGTAATCCATCGAAACTACAAAACTTTCAAGGTAAGCCAAAATAAGTTGCTTCCAGCCTTCCACCAGCATACAATAACTTTCTTTTTCTATTTGAAGGTACTTTTTAAGAGATAAAGGAATTTGGAATAAAGTACAAACAAGGTTTCGTAAGACTCACAAGGAACTTGAAGGTGGAGAGAAGATCTCCTTTGCTCATCTGAGTCTGTGATTGGGGAGCTGAAGCTGAAATCATACAAATCAAAGACTCCCATTGGTTCCTTCCAAGGGAATCACCAACAAACATCACATTTTTCCCTCTCATTTTCGACAAAAACACAAGTCCATCGAACCTGAGATAAACATACGACAACAAAAATCATCACAATGTAAAAAAAAAAAAAACGAAGAACTGGCATTGCATTAAAATGAAAAACTAGCAGCAGAACAATGTTTTCTGATACCTTGGGAGCTGACAATTGAGAGGCTGCCAACGATATTTGAGGTAATCAGAATCGGGTCTTCCATACATTTGGCAGTTGAATTCTGCATCTATGATTGGACAGTTAGAATATTGGTACAATGGGTAACTATCATCACGAACCCAAGTGCCTATAAACAATGCACAAGTACTTGGGTTTGTTTGGAACATTGGCCTTCTATGTTGGTGGTGGCCGTGGTGGTTCTTCATGCTCATTATCAGAGCTGAAGAAGCTGTGTCAGATTGAAACAAGGCTAGAAAAAGAAAGGTTAGACATGACTTGAAAAGATGACATGAAGGAGATTGGTGAGAAGAAAGAAAGGTCATTTTGCAGAGTCCAATTAGAGAAATGACAGTACACGAAAAGCCACAAAAAGAAAGTGGGGTTTTAGTTCCTGCTGAAGTTGTTATAAAAAACTGGAGCTTTTTGTTCTGTTGCGTGGTGCATGTGAAGGTAGCTGAGGAGCCTGAGAGGCTTTCACGTGAGCTTAAATGGAGCCTTCGCAACTTGGCGGTGGATTTCAATTTGTGTTGTTTGATTAAGACCCTTTGAAAAGAGTCTCAGGTTCCCTTAATTCTTATTGGGGAGTCCTGTTTGCCTGCAAGTTTATCTTGTCCCATTTCATGGGGTTTCCTAATTCCTCTCTCTTCTTTTTTCTTTGCGAAATTTTTTGGGTTATCACGTCATTTGGTTGTGATTAAATCATGGGCTTCTTGCTTAAAAATCGCCAAAAAATTGCAAATCTTAAAGAAAATAAAGAAAACGGCATTTACTAAATAAAGAGAAGGACTCCAGAAAGAGGCTTGTGGTCGGGGAATGGGGCCAACACCGCCGAACACCATATATTGGGATGGCCGACATAAGACTCCAACTTGGCGTGTGGCCTTGTTGTATATGTTTGGGGTCACAAAAGTGGATTCCTATTTAAATACGATTATTTATGTATTTATATTATGTAAAATTTTAAAATTTATATTATATTTTAAATAAAAATTATGTATAAAAATTTATATTGATATAAAAATATAAAAATATATATTTAATTTTATTAAATTTATATAATAATTATTAAAATTTTAAATTATATTATATTTATATGTTATTTATGTTATATTATGATATTATATTTTAAATTATTATATTTATTTTTATGCTTCAAGGAGATGGATCCTTTAAGTAAAGTATTTTTTGAACATTTTTAAAATTTAGAAAATAAAAAATTTTATAATTTTTTTGATAAAATTAATAAATTCATCAAAATTTTCAAAAATATCTTATTTATCAACGAAATTTATAAATTTATCGATAATTATATATTATAAATAAACACATAAAAAAAAATCGAATCCGTCACTTTTTCTTGTCGTTTATCTAGTTAATATAAAAGGAGTGGAATATTTGCTACCAATGCTTTGAACAAACGCAAGATTTTCTGCTTTCTATCCATGAAGGCAATTTCTTTATTTTTTTTTTTTGGAAAAGCAAAATGTTCCTTGCTTTCCTTCATCCACAGGAATAGAACATCATTCAATTTTTTTTTAGTTTATTAAAACTTATGATGTAAGATTTATGTCTCATCATTGTTATTTTTTATAATAAATAATATATATTAACAGTATATTAAATATAATTTTTAAAAATAAAATAAAAATAATAAAACTATTTAATTTAAGTTTCGATCAAATAAAATTCAATTGGACTTAGTCCAATATTAATAAAATGTTTTAAAAGGTGCATACATACCTTGAAACTTTTAGGGTTACTAAACTTATGGTGTTCATCCCATATCTCTTAAAATTGTTATGATTTTAACAAGTGATCTGTTTTGTTTTTGAAAAACCCTATACTATCATATAAAAATCCTAACCTTCATAAAAACTCCTCAAGCTTTCAATTTATATTGTTGAATTCAGCTCTGAGCAATCATGGAGGAATCAAGGTTATCAAAGAAATTTCAAGTTAATGTTGCTCATTTTTTTTTAAGAAAGGAAGTTCGATTCTATGATATCTACTCTCCCATATATATAGGTGGCGATTGAGCGTGATTGGATCAATTTGTATTTAAACTTAGATTATTTTAAATTTGAATTATTAGGAGACATCTCAAATTTGAATAATTTTGGATTTGGATTATTTTGATTAATTATAATTTAGTTTTTTGAAGTTAAAATTTGAATTTTTATGGATTTCGGATTGTATATATCTCAAGTTTAACTTATTACTATTTTAAGTTATTTCAAATTTGAATTTCGTCGTTTAGATTTTTTTTCTACGTTCAAATCGTATCTAATTTAAATTATTTTTAATTCAAATTTTTAGGTTCGAATTCCGATCTTTTCTTTCTTTAATCAATTTAAACCTTTATGTATGTTTAGGTGTAGAGCAAGGTATATCCGTAAATTTGTGCAACACAAGCATGTATGTGGAATTCTAAATTTCACCTATGCAAAATATTTGTAGTTTTACTTAGTTTTTACATATCAATTAGACATATGCAAACATTGTTGAATTAAATATATTTTTTGAGATTATTAAAAAATGAATTTGATAATTGAAATTAAGAATTCAAACAAATTATGCTATTGTAATGAATTAAGTATATTCACGACTTTTGGACCATCAAAATTAAAATATAAAATACTTCTTAATTAACTCAATTTTTTTATATCCCAAAATTATGACTTTTTAAGAGATAGAGGGAATGTGAAATATTCAGTAATAGTTTTTTCCTTACCAAGTAAAGTGGCTTGATTAAATTAAGTAAAAATTTGATGATTCAAATGAATGCTTATACAATTAAGGGCCTTAGCATGCTTTATCTTACCATTTAAATATTGAATAATGACATTTATTTCTTTAGTTTCGCAAATTCATGAACTCTATTCATGGAGTTTATAAGGATAAATGAGGGGAAATGTGATCTAATTGTTTCCTTTACTCTTATGATAATGACCTTGGCATACACAGACAACACAAATAGAAATTGCTGGCAAAAGTCAGCTTTCTATTTTTCCTTGTAAAAGTTATTGACAAGAACTTGACTAAAACTCATAGCTTAGGGCAAGTAATATATTTTTATTATAAATGAGGTGAAAGTGTGAAGATTATAGATATTAAAATTTAAATATTAAATTATTAAATATCATATTTAAAAAATAATTATATGAAATAACTGAATTAATATTTAAATTTTGTTTTAGAAGTTTTCATGTTCTAATATATGGTAAAATTTTCTTTCCCAAAATTATTTTGAGGATAAGATAGCAAGATTTCTACAACATTAACATCATCATTAATGAAGGGAGAGGAAATGGGCTGTCATGACAGGGACAGAAAGTCATAGGAGAAAATGAAATAGGCATTAGCCATCAAGAACCACCTGATTATGGACAAAATCCAAATGGGAAATGTTCAAAGAAATGTAACTTGTTCACAATCCATTGATATTATTTTTGACATGGCCATGGTTGATTTGACCACAAAGTTGGATCAATTGCTATGAAGAGTGGATATGCAAGGAAACTAGAAACACCTACTCAAAGAGGTAATACAAATTGAGGCCTCTCCTTCATATAGTTGCCACCCAAAAGTCCAAATACCCATCAAACAGACATGAAAGAAGGAGATTCTCGCTTTAAAAAGAAGGAAATGGATATGGTTATGTTTATGAATCATACATCCATACGGTTAATAAGGACAAAAGGATACTCAAAAGAGCTCCGCATTGTTATTTATCCTAGAAGGTAATGACATAAAATAGACCTTATCTGAGTTTGAGATGTTTTGTCCCACTTATACTCTGTACAGAAAATTTACACATCCATGAAGCAACATTTGGATGTTCTGCAGCCGGTCTTGTGTTGACAGAATCAAAAAGACATTTAGGTTTCAACTGGCTCAACTCTTCCAAAGAGCAGCCTGGAAAATAGTTCACTCATCTAATTGCAGAAACTTTGGATACCCTCACCTTTGCACTGACAGAAATCCTCCTGCGCTTATTGCACCTTGTACAACCACTATCACTGCATTTTCTTTCCTTAAAATTGGTACCCTCAACTGAGCACTCTGGATTGGCTTCGCTGTTACATTGTTCATGGTCAATTTGAGTTGGTTGGTTTACCTGCAATTGAGAAGAGGTCAGGTATCTGGTGATGAGGATCAAAAGGAGAAATAAAATGAAAGAATACATTTTATGAAATAACTAAATGCTTCAGAGTCAATGAAAGTACCGCAACCACATTATGAACATGGTTTTCGTTGTGACTAATACTCCTACCTGCATCAATCCTGCCAAAAATCAAAGCTGTTAATGACATATTTAGCAGCATTGAAGGCAGCAAGTTCGAACAGAGAATAGAACACCATGCCAATTTGAGAAAAAAAAAGGAGGTTGCTCATATGAATGGACACAAGTAATGCTTTAACCCAGATGTTTCTAAAGTAGGATTGGAGGATTTCACTAGACTAATTTTCATTCACCTTCAAAGACATATCAAAAGTGGCACTGCTCAGAAATAAATAGATGGATAAATGGTGGCTACAATCTTCAGTTCAGCCTCAGTCATGGGTTTCCAGATGGGTAAGGATTTTCCTCATCTTGCAATTACACCCAACAAGCCAATGTTAATGAGGATATACTGAGAGAATGATGGTAAATTATCCACACAAACAGAAATGGCAACATGATGCACTAGTTCATAATTGACAAGATATGGTCTATACACTTTTAATTATCATTAATATGAAGATTCAAGCATAAAAGCAAATGCATAAAATAAATATAATATAGTATAACCTGAATTTCTAAAAATGGATATTAACTTTACAGTATCACATGCATACCAGAAATGGATATTTGCTGGATAAGAGTTGTCATTTATGATCTATTCCTCTCTAAAGGTGTAAAGACTGTGTAATCTTTCTCTTTTTCAAGTAACTCTAATACCCAAGGATGATTATCTAACAATATTTTCTTCCCACATATCACAATTACCTGAATTTAATGACTAAGATTTTTAAATAGATGATATATAAATTGGAGACCTTTCATCTGTATAACCTGGTTAAAAGTCTAAGCCAATAGTAATCATGAGTTTGACCATCCTAAGGAAGAGTGAAGCTAGAGCTTTTTTTTTTTTTTCACCATTCTTTTTCTCTTCTAAATAGAGTAAAAAAAGAGGTGAGACATACTCCAGTATTCCTTCATCCATAAATCTATTTTCCTCGACTTGTCCTGCTTGGAATACTTCAGAGACTGAACTGGAACCATCTACATCAACATTGTCACTGCTTTCAAATGCATCACTATGAAGTTCAAACTGGGAGCCTGAAAAATATTAATAAAAACATGAATTTGACTCACTGCAGTCATTAACTCTTGAACTAGGTGGCTAGGGAATTGGCAATACCAATTGATAGGTTTGATTCCACTAGAGGTCTCTTGAACAAAACCTTCTGGCACATGATGGCACCCTGGAAATCTAAAAATGTATAATCTACAAATTGTAATCTCTCAAAGGGCATCATCTTTGAAAATCCAAATGAAGCAGTCCAAGTGTGCAGCACATTAGGAACAGCAGGTAATATCAGCCTCTGTACTCCTAATTCCATGAGCTTCTGAGGAAATCATGCAAAACAATGGTGAGAAATTTGACAGATGCAAGCACAATAAATGTTGGATAATATCTAATTCCAAAAATTTCATGCAATACATATTTAGATGAAATCTTTTTCTGTAACCCCTGCTTTTAATTCCCCTTAATGGTTTTTTTTTTTTCCTTTTGGAATGCTATCTCCAAAGAATACATGGAAATAATCTATAGACCTTAAGTCTCTTTGTAAAACATGTAGTGCTATAAATTGTGAAGAATCAATTAAATATTAGCACCTAATTATCAAGTTAGACATCGTGGTAATTTGAAATGTTTTACATATTGTGATGCAATATAAAATGTGAAAGACCACAGAGCCTACATATAACATTTTTTAATTTTGATATCATATGCTTCATAAAGTTTGTAAATGCTACACTTTACTATTAAATCTTAGAATTAAATTATTTTGAGAATTGTTAATATATTTATTAGATCATAATGAAATTACATTTATCCATTTGAACCTAATCAAAACTCTAAACCTTAACCCTCAATTTTACAATTTGACAATTGTTTCAGTTGGTAAAACATTGTTTAGAACCCTAACCAATGTGAATTTAACCAATAGTGAACATAAAGCACTAGCAATAAAAGACCATACAAACACAATGTAACTAACCTTTTCAAGCTCAGTCATCAAAATGCGACACATTCCAAGTCGCCGGTATTGAAACCTGGTACCAATAAAAGGTATTTCGGCCACCTTTTCTCCATGGACCCTTGAATAGGCAAATAGAAATTAAAACTACCATTATCAACAAAGCAAACATACAAAACAGCCTAACCAAGATCTGTAGTCCTATACAGCTCACTACAGTTAATTAGAGAATCTTACCTATCATTAACAACAGTAATGAGTTCCTGTAGTCCTACACAGCTCACTACAGTTAATTAGGGAAGCTTACCTAACATTAGCAACGGTAATGAGTTCATCATGTCTTTCCAGAAGTATTGTGTAGAAGCCTTGGAAGTTTAGGCGGTTAAGTTCTGAGCTGCAAAATCCAAAACCACAGCAATCAAACTTTAAGCCATTTTCTTATATTAAACACACAAAATTCAAATAAATCATCACTAACAAGTAGCAGCAACAGAAGATTATGAAGCTCAAGTATCAACAGTAATTATCATGGCCCAATAGCCTAGTGGCATAAACCTCAATAGGCTACTAGATTAACTATAAGGAGGAGTAATTCGGGTAATTTAATAGTAATCTTAAAATTTTAGCCAATCCAAACGGGTTCAGAAAGAAAGTTCAGTCCAAGATAAGGTTGGCCAGATTATCAAGATAAATCACACAAAGTAGATAAATCAGACTAAAATGCTTTAGGGACTGCAATAGTGGCATTCATCAAAATGTTTGATACTTGCAAATGAATCCACAGTTCGCAGCTATGATTTGCAGAAGAGTAACCAGCCCAATGCCCGATAAATACTAAAGTTATGAAGATGACATGAGAAAAATAAGAATTACCCACCTTCTACTGAATATAATATCTGCAACAAGATCTCTGCCAGTGTGAGGTTCTTTGACAGGCTCAAAACACTCATGCATGACAGCAAGTGCAATGCTAAGTCTGCTGTAACTCTCAACCATGGCTTCATTATCCGAAGCATCAAGATCATGGGTATCCAGCTGCATGTATTTTATTAGTGTCCATGTTAGATTGTCTGTTCCGACAGGAATTGGTCTCCCTAAAAGCTCATGAAGGCCCAAAAATATCTGCAGCAAAGCCACAACTATAAGCAACATTTCCAAGATGTACTATCATCCGTATGCTATTACACTGCTCATGCACTACAAACTTTTAAGTTAGGCTGCTAGTGCAAAGAGGTGGGTATGACATAACATTTATGATCTAATCCTACCAAAATTATTAGTGACTAGTTAATGAAGGCAAGAATTAGCTGTTATTCTCAGCTGCATGCAATTCAAATAATCTCTGCAGATAAATTTTCTAAATTGCAGAAGCACCCCCCAACAAATTATCGGTTCATCACTTAGATGACATTGTAAGAACTTTTACTGCAAAAGTCAGTTCCTTGCCATTGCGAGCACTTCACGACTTGAATTCTAAATATGCATATAAAAAGAATTAAAAGAGGTCATACTAGCTAAATCAAGAAAGAAAAATGAAAATTTTACTAGCTTTCCATTGTGAAGCACTTAAATAGTTAAGAGAGGATTGAAGATGCAAAACTACTTATGCCCAAAGTAAAAGGGTAGAAATAAGTCAGCAGTAGCTATAACTTGTTGATGGACAACAAAATTACAAAAATAAAGCTGAATGGAAGTACCTCTTCACACTTTTTGCTGCAAAACCAATTATCTTTTGAACATATTATCAACCTATCTGCCCCTCTACAGTGTATGCACCCAACATGATCTGCATCAAAAACACAAAAAAAAAGGCATAAGAAACTATCCAAATGTGCTTTTGATCTGTCAGCAAATGGTGAAAAGTAACCTACATTTATGCTCACACTGAGCACAAATGAGAACTCTGTCATCCACAATATTTGCACCATCTTCTTTAGGCTTGCTTTGACCACAAATTCCACAACAACATGATGGACAGAACCAGTCACCATCTGGAACACTCTATGACAGACAAAATTCCAACAGAAGAAATCAAAGATCTATAGGTTTTAAGAAAATGGAATAGTAGTACTTCTCAATCAGAATGAACTGATAATAAAACAAAAGAGATACCTCTAAACCAAGGCAACTTTTATGGAATGAGGATGGGCATTGATCGCATAAAATTAATTCACCCCCATAATGACAAACAGAACAAATGTTGTCGTTCTTGTCTTTTCGGCTATTGCTCCTCAACCGGCTACTCCGCTTTTTTTCAAACTTCTTCATCTTATTATTTTGTATCATTTGCAGCTGGCAGTCTAACAGAGACCTGCCCTCTTCCAAGAAGATCTCGGCAGCTGGTCTGTGGTTACTGCTGCCAGCATGTGCTACAAACCCACGAAGGGTGTATACCTTGTCACAACAATTGCACTTAATTCCATCACGAGTTATCCTCCCTTCAACTTTCAACCTTCTCCTTCCTCCAGCAATGTACTTTCGACCTTGGCAAAATAACATTGTTATCTATCAACCAAGACAACACAGTTCGTGGATTCTGATGTAATGGACTAGGAGTTACAACCTGCTGCACTCTTTTGGTTGATCGTAATACATGTTTATGTTGAGTACCTTTGAGATTCTCCCTTAATTTGATCAATGCGGCAGGTGACTTTCCACTTTTCAATCTTGCGGTGCAAGCGTTTGTAATGGGTAAGTCAGCTTGCCTTTTAACCAAGTCAGACACAATATATGATAAATTATACTTTCTCTTCCTTTTAGGATTTCGAGTTCTTTGACCTACTCTACTTTGCTCAACAAGATTTCTTGTCTCCAATTTCGAATAGGACTTTCCGCACCAATTTTCAGATTCAGCATTTGATGGCACCGACCTTCTCTGGATATCCATATTAGAAAGTGCAGAAGAAAGCTTCTCAATTGCTAGCTGACCATCAGCCTCCCCAACAACATTAATTTTCTCCATAGATCTAGATGGAGAAGCATTATCTTCAGAAACTCCACCTTCTTTTATACAGATTTTGCAGGCTTCTCGAAGTGAGTGGTATGTCCTTCCTCTTGGTGAAGTGTAGCACAAATAGCGCCTTCCATTGCTGCTTGCATAGTGAAACGACCAACCCAGCCATGAGAGATGCTTTTTTGCCTTTAGTGTCATATCACTTCTCCTAGAATGGCACTTACGAATCTCATCCAATTCAACCTTAGACCAGTCCAAAACAGCTTGAGGGCAATATTCTGGTTCAACATATTGATCTTTGGCGTTTGGTTCAACATGTACATCTTTGGTGTTTGAACAAATAAGCTTCCTGGAGTGATTCGTCAAATCTAAACAGAGCTTGTAAAGAGAGTAATAACAATCCCCAGTAGGTGAGATGTATCGGAATCGGACAATATGTTTGTCTCGCTTAGACTCAATTTTCCATCCCTGATATAGAAGATGCTTCCTAACATCAGTTATCAGAGCATTGTCATTTTTCTTAGCAGCAAGAGCATATTTGTTAATGGCATTGGGGCATGATTCAGCTTTAGAAACAAGGTCAGGGCCAGCAGTCATCCATGTTGCAGTTGCATCAAGTCTTGAATGTCTGGCCCTCCTTTCGGCCTTATCTGTATCAGTTCTGGAAAATCCTTCATTGCTAGTAACAGAACTGATGCAGGAAATTCCATTTGCAACAGAAGGTGAGACCAACAAAGCATCAGGTAAAACACAGACCGCTTGATCAAGACAGGACCCATTGCATTCGGCCAAAATATTGATATCATCCTTTGAGATATGCATCAACTGACCCAGAGTAGATTTCTCTGGAACTGACTGAAAGCTAGCTGAGTTTGGACTCAACGAAGTACTGTTTATTGGATTCTCAACTGGTACAAGAGCAACAGTGTCAGCTAAATCTGCATCAGAACTCATATTAACATCTGCATCTGGTATAGAAGGCTCCAGTTGTGACTTGGATTCTGGTTGGGAGGACCCAGGAAGGCCTAATACCCTGATAAAATGATTCACAGTGATTTCATGGTTATCTTTTATTACCTCCAGCACCAATTCTTTCCACAAAGAAAAACAAGAAAAAGTCCACTCTCTAACATTTTGAAAACCCTTCTTCTCCCGTAAATCATACCATAGTTGCTTCACAGAAACAGAAATGTACCACTCTTGCTCATATTGTTCAATCAACTGAAGAAACAACCAGGTTCCACGTTGGTGCCAGTCCTCTTCAAAGTCATCCCAATCTTGAGTAATCCGTAAGTTGCCAATATCAGCAATCATTTCATCACCCAAATCAGGGAAGAAAACTCTCCTCTTCTCTGAACCATCTTCATGGTCAAAAATCACACCTTCCCACCAAGCCTCGTTATAACATACATCCACGCAAAGTCCATAGCAAAGATTCCATTTGCTAAACTCTAGTTTAGGTGGCAATTGCCTTATAGACCCCCGATAGTTACAATGATTCTCACAGGGACAACCAATACCATCTATAACAGGTGAAACACCCACAATGTCAACGAGATTATCAGAACAATCATCAACAAGAAGATGATCATACTTGACGTGACACCCTTGCGTATCCCATGCAATAACAGTTCCTTGATGCCATGAACCCTGAAAGCCCTCTTCCACACTCCTTACCTACAAAATTTCAACTTTTATATGCAAAGAACTAAAACTTCAAATCCATCAAATATTCATATTTTAAAAAAGTAAGTGATCAACCAATGACTCGAAATTTTGAAAAAACTTCTAATTTAACATTGCATGGCTACTAAATAGACACCAAACCAGGCATGTATGCGCATTACTAAAGGGATAAAGCAATGTAGCTCTAATTACACTGATTAACAGGATGGGAAACTTTCAGCCATAAGCAAAACCAAAATAAATAAATAATACCCAGTTCTAAAAAAAAAATAATAATAAAAAATAAAAAATACCCATATTAAGAAAATAAGACCCAAGGAAATTTCAACCCAGAACCTGAAATCCAAAAAAACCAACAAGAGAGAAACCCACCAAAAAAAGCATAATTAAAGAAAAACTCATAAAAAACCAATCGGCAATAACCACATTACCTCAACTTTTTCATTAACATCAAGTTTCTTCTTTTCACACATTTTCTTACGTTTCCTTTTCCTCAAAACAGTGCCTTTGTCTTCTACAACACCAACCACCGCCATTGGAGAGCCCCCAAAAGTGAAAAATTGATACCCGTTTAACTGAAGTACGTTATCAAGCGGTGCCAAGAGAGCAATATAGAGAGAGAAAAAAAAAAAAAAAAAAGAAAATCGCAATAAAAATAACAGCTTCCTTCGACTCCTTCTCACAATAGTTATTTTTTTCTTTCTCTTCTATCGATACTTTCTCACCAAGAAACAGCTCTTTATACTGTATTACTCCCTTCTTGTTTCTTAGAAACTAAACCTTCTTTTGCATGCAATATTACCCGTCCATCAAGTAGGACCCATCCAGCAACGGCTGTGATTTGTTATTCCCTGTTTTACATTGTACAAAAACGAAGATTTTGTCTGTCGTCTCATCTTATGAAAATTAATTTTAATTTATAATTTAAAATTACTTTAATTTTTTACCCTGTATGTTAAAAGGTTGGAGCTTTCTAAAGCTATGTGATTATTATTTTGTACGGTCTGAATATAAAGCAGTTTTTTTACCCTTTCTGTTGAGTAATTTCTTAAATAGAAAAAGATTGATCTATGGTAAACTATGAAATTCATGAGGTAAAATCCTGAGTATAATTACCAATATCTTTACTTAACAAGAAATTAATATTATTTAATTATCTTTAATTTGATCATATAGTTTTCATATATTATTAGAACTCATAATTTAATTTTGTTGATTTATGTAAGTATTATAAAAAAATAATATTTAATAAATTTAAAATTTAAAATTTTATTTATAAAATTTGATATTTAGAGTTCCCGTGATTTATTCATTTATTCAAAATTTTTTTTTCTATTTGATAAATTTGGTTATGCAACATGCATAACTTACCTTGCAAAAACAAGGGGAATTGTGCGAGTACAAAAAGCTTATTCCAAATGCATACCTTTAAAACTAAAGTACTACGTTTTCTTGGTGATCATTTTCCTTCCAATTCTTGTGAGTCTATAGAAGTTTATGGAATTAAAAAAAAAATTTAAAACCTTTCTATTCATTCATCCAAATTTTGAAGGAAAAAAATTGGTAGGAACCCACATTTTATTTTCAATTTTGAACACTTTCCTTTTGTGTTTAGATCGTTATTAATTAGAAACAAAACTTGTACTAAGAAGCTTAAAATAATAATAGCTCAAATAATAAAATCTTTTGGATTTAAAGTTGAAAAGAAACTAAAAAATTCAATTAAGATTTTATAGAGCTCAATCATGTCATCAATATGGACTACAAGTGTGTTTGGAATTGGATTAACCAGGAGCCATTCATAATTGTCTTTTAAAATTTCAAGTCCTCCAATTTGATCTTGGCTCACTAGGGAAAGCACTGAGCTATCTGTGTGTGCGATCATGGTCATGCCCCAAGCCTGATCATCAGCCATGGAGCCAGAATGCTGGTAAACGCGTATGAATCTAGTTGATTCTGATAACTTAGACTCGGATTGTTTAGGATTCAGATTGAGATTCTTCGCCATAACTTCAAACAAGGTTAACAAGGTTGTAGCTATTCTTGCGAGGTGCCTTCCATATTCTTGCAACAAAAACCTAGTCAAAGGGACAGTTAAGAAAATATCTATCTTATTTGTTGAACAGATAGAAAGAAATAGGAGTAGTTCAGACAAATACTCATATATTTCACCCTGTAGAAGCTGATCACTTTTCAATTTGATTAGCAAGGAAACAAGTGGGGCATCTTGTTGTGAGTTTTGGTTTGGATTTATGCTATGTTAAAGGAGAGAAACCATGAAAGTCATGTTGAGAACTGGGAAAGCAAATTCGTTTTGAATAATATGCGGACCCAAGTAGACTCTTTTTTTTTTTTTGAAAGAGATCATAACTTAGAAAAAAAAAGATCTTTTATATTTATTAAATATTATCTTTTAAAATTAACTAAAATATTAGTTATCCTAGGCAAAATTAAATCAATGTTTGAAAGAAAATTGTAGTAATTTTCAAGATTTAGGGACATGAATATAGTGATATATAATCGAGGCTTTATCATTTAAAAGTATAATTTTGGAAAATAAAACTTATATAAAGTTGAAATTCGTAAAATTTTTTTATTAAAAATGAATAAATAAAAATTTTAATAAAAAATTCAAACCAATAATATAATTCAATGTGAATATAAAAAATATGTAAAAAAAATTATTAAAAAATTATTTATAATTTAAATTTAATTGATATTTATTTAACAGTAAAAATTTAATCAATATTTTTACTAAAAGTGTCTATTTAATAAATAGATCAAAATTTATTAAAATTTTACACAATTAATTTATATGATGAGATCTTTTAATTTTTTAGTTTTTATTTATTCATTTATAATAAAAAATTTTACTAATTTCATTTATAAAACTTTATATAAGCCTTTTCTAACTTTCAAAACTACATATTGATGAGATTTTATGGATAACTGCTATCTATTATCTTTGTTAAAAAAAAAAAAGAAAATTACATAAGCATTCAGCTCAAAAAAAAATTCAAGAAAATATCTTTTAATTAATTGTTACTAAAGTAAGAAATTTTCTTTTTTATTATTATTATTTTTGTAAATGCAAACACTATACAAAGAGTTTTTTTTTTTTTGTAAAAATTGAAATATAAACCAACAAAATTAGATTTGTTGATGCTTTACCTCTTATTTTTATATAACATATTAGATTTGAATTCAAATTTTCTTTTATCTGAAAAAAAATAAATTTGATAAATTTGAAATCAAATTTTTTTGTAAGAAAAATTTCCATATATATATATATATATATCATACGGATACTAACATGAATCCCACCTAATAAAAAGCTTCAATAATCTTCCCTTTATGATAGCCTTCTATTTGTTACACATGAAGCTTCACGGACCTGGATCCACTATTTAGTTCAACGTTGATGAGATAAATTATCGTTGGGATATAAATTTTTTTTAACTTAGATTAAGGTATTAATTTATTTTTTTTAACGATTTTAAAAAATAAATTTCTTATTCAAAATATTTTTTACAAAAATTAAACTCCAATTCATAAATAAATGAACTATGTTAACAAGACTGTCAAATGAAACTACATGTAAGTGTCTTAGTACATGAAAGAATCGAGCATACTAGATATCATTATTAATCATGATAAAATAATAAATTGATCTTATATTAAACTGAAATAAAGAAAATCTCCAATGACTTATTATTATTATTATTGTTATTTATTCAAAGAAGAGCATAACCCTTAAAAAAAAAAAAAGGAAGAGTTTTTGGCTCAAAATTAAGATTTTTTATATTCTTATAAAATTTTCTTGATATGGATGACAACAAATTTGATTAAAATGGATTTTTATTTATCTTGAATTTGATTCGATTTAATTTAATATTAAAATTATATCTGATCATATTTAAAATTAATAAAATATTATTTTTTAAATATAAATATAAAATTAAATATATAAAAAAATAATTAAATAAATAATTAAAAATAATTTATATATACATAAAAAATTGAGTAGAATGAATTTATTTAAAATTCAACTCTAATTTTATTTATTATTATTTAATTTAATTTAAAATTAAATTTCTTTTAAAAAAATTTAAAAATAAAATTCAATCAAAATTTATCAAAAACGGATTGAGCTGCTATTCTTGTTCCTTAGTCAGTAGACCGGATCAGCATGACTTTATCCTCTTAGTTATTAGTTTTTTAAAAAATATATATATTAACTTAAAGAAAAAGCCCAGCAACATTGTTTTAGGCGTAAAAACCCAAAGCTTTTAAAACAATCGTCAACATGGCCCAAATCAAAGCCCACATGCCATTCTTTATTTGAACTCTCTCTGTCCTTTCTTCGTTAACTCATTGTCCTCGGCTTCGGTTTCTGTTAATAATTTTTGGTCCAAGTTTGTAGTTTCCTCGTGGTTTTTTTTTTTTTTAAACAAATAAGGAGATTTTTGGGTTCTTTTTTTCTCAATGCTCGTTCTGTAAAAGGAAAAAAAATTGATGTTGGGTTTATTAAGTTCTGTCTTTGATTTTTTGATCTTGGGTTCTCTTTGAATTTTGCATGCCTTCTGTTTCATTTACTAGAACAACTAGGAACGAGTTGCAGCAGTCATGGCCAAGGACCATCCCGATTTAATCATGTGCCGGAAGCTGCCAGGCATTGCAATAGGACGACTGTGTGAGAAGTGTGATGGCAAGTGTGTAATCTGTGACTCCTACCTTCGTCCTTGCACGCTGTTCGGGTTTGTGATGAATGCAACTTAGGCTCGTTTCAAGGTAGATGTGTTATCTGTTTATTATATTTGTGAATAAATCAAATATGAACAAATTTTATTATGTTTGTGATTTGTTTCTTTAATTAATGAATTCTGAAATGTTGTTTTTAATTGTTAATAGAATGATTTAATATGCTATTTTGTCTATTTAGTCTTGCATCTATATGTTAATTGAATGATTTAGTCTACGTTTATGCCTATGTTTTTGGTCATGTGAAGTCCTACTGGATCTTGGTTTACACAATGTGAAATAGCTCTCTCTTATTCCATTGAGTCTCACCATTTTTCTCAAGATTTGAACCTTTAGCCTTTTAAGTTGAAAACCTTAATTTATAGCTGTTGGGATCATTATATCTATACTTGTAAGTTCCCTTGCCATCATTTTACAACTTCATGGAATTTCTAGGGTTCTTTGCGTTCTTCAACCTGTCTAGTACTTTAATTTTAGTGACTTCAAAGGTGATGAAGTTTGTCTTTTGGACAGAATACAGGGGAATTCAATTTCTATTAACTTTCCAAGTGTTAAAATTAGTCTTATGAACGGAACACAAAGAAATATTGACTTAGTTAGTCTTCGAAATGACACCATACTTGAGTGGTGGCTTTACCCTAGTGTTATTTTCAGTCTGCATCCTCCTTTTATCTTGTTTATCGATGCTTAAGTGAGCAGCTACCTTTCTGGATACTCTGGTTTCTATTCTTTGTTTATTTTGTGATTATGACCAGTGACTACAGCAAAAGTTGAGAGATGTTTCTACTGTATTTGTCATTGTATTTGTATTCAATTTGGAATTAGATTTTCATTCTGGGTTCTTTCTCTCCATGGATCATATTTGTCTTTCTTATACAAAATGTAAAACTATTTAGGTAAAGGTGGAGGAATCCAAGTTTCAGCATTAGAGTTATTACTGGAAAACTTTGTGCTGTTAAGTGATTGGAGTGGCTGATCATGGTTTTCACACACCAAATGTCAGCAGATATATCAAGTCTAGCTCCAGTGGCTTTATTACATTTCCATGGTGCCATCACTGCCACTAGTCTGAAAAGATTTGCTTGCAAGTGGAGAGAAATCTTCCTTGATTTTTTGACCAATGTATAGAAGTATAATGCGTACAATTGGTATTTAGTAAAATATTAAAATTTATGTATTTATATTATATTTTATATATAAAAATATATTTTATAATTTATGTTAATTCGAAAACATGAAATATAATTTTTTGAGCTCTTCAACCTTGATGACATTTGTAGACCGACTATTAATATTTTTCATCTTCAATCGAAAACAAGAAGCACAACTTCATGGTGTAATTCCTTTGTTTCTTTTGAATCTTGAAGCAGCAATGTGAGAGATGGCCTTGACGATAAAAATCTTTAAAGTTATGGTCCAATCCTTGGGCGTTTCAGAACAGAGCAGGGGTGAAATGTATTTAACATTATTGATTATCACCACTCTTGACTACTACTATATATGTTATCAAATCACTGCTTTGATGGTTTGAACTTTGAATTCGATGGATATATATAATTTTGGGAGTGGAGAGAAAATTATTATTAGCTTGACATTATTCATTTATAATTTTCAGCACTAACATCCATTATTATTTGATGATTAATTTACGAGTAAAAAACTTCACAATTTAAATTCGAAGCTTATAATTTGATTATTTTGTGCAATTATTTTCAAGATATAGTATTTGTAATTTTTTTTATCTTGAAATTACGATTATTTATGTAAAAAAAATCATAATTTTTACTAATTGACACTGTTTTCAAACCTAAATTTGGAAAAATACAATAGCTTGCAAAAAGCTGTAACATCAAGGTGGCTTTAGAATCCACCGTATGATGGCGTAGAGCGTATCAAAAATGATTACGACTTTAGAATAGAAAAAGTATTTTTTTTTGTTCCATTTTTTTTCCTTTTCTGGTAAAGGAAGCGACAGCAACCACGTTGATTAAATTCTTATTAGTATTAACGGCTCAGATTCAGTCAAGTAACAATTACTTCGTGAGTTGAACGTGGCATCCACGATATGCAAAACGTCAACTCGCAATCTCCAACCACCATTCGCCACGTTGAAACTTTCTGTCTATAAATAGGGCTTCCCAATAAAGGTAAATCGGAAATATTGAAAGGCCAAAGAAAATAAAACTAGAGAATATGGGTTTTGGAGTAAAGCTGTGGTTCTCCTTTTTATTTACGTTGGTCATAGTTTCCTCAGCTCGTAACACCATTTCAGTTTCAGGTACGTTGCTCTACCTTTCTTCACTTCCATTTCACATGCTACTTTTCTTACATTCATTTATTTCATTGTTTGAGTAACATTGTAAGAAAATTTAAAAATAATTAAATTTAAAATTTAATTCAATTAATTCATACTATCATTGATAATATTCGATAAATTTAAATTTAATTTTAATACATGTATTTTCTTTTTATTTTCATGTTGCATGCATGAAAATAATTTTTATTCTGTTTCTTAGAAACAAAGAAATTATATATGATTGAAAAGATAAGAAACGAAGGAAAAAAAAAAAAGGCAAGAAAAAGGGTTTCAGTAAGTCTAAGCACCGTAGGATGTCTATGATTTGTGTAAAAATGGTTGTAGTGCGTGAAACAAGCCAGTTGGTTTCTGCGAACATGATCGCATATCGATGTCTTTGTTCCCATATATATAGAAGTGAATTCGCAAGAGACAAGACAACCTTGTTTGTCTGCAAATATAGATTTCCATTTTTTAAATGGATTAAAATTTGAACTATGGATTCCATTGTAGTAATTACCAAGTCATGTTTATTAAGACAAATTCATGCTGCCATGTTTTTGTATTTTTAAGCTGAATTTGTGCTCTCAAGGTATATTTTTTTATGTTTTTCATGATCATTATATAGTTTTTAACAAAATCTTTACTTGGTTGACCATACACACCGGAGTTAATAAATATTGGTTTTGGTTGAATGGACATGTGAAAAGATGCAAATATTAGTATTTATAAGATCTAAGATGTAATCTTTTATTTTTTTTTATTTAATCGGATTAAAAGTTCAATCATAAAATGTAATTGTAGAATAATAAAAATCCTTCCATTACATTATTAAATGAATCTTATTTTTGTGCATTGAGATTAATTGAATCATTTTCCGACCAATGTAAATTTCGTTTTTTGTAAATTCTCCTGTTATATCATATATTTAATTATTTAAAAAAAAGTTTATAATTAAAGATTGCATGTTAGTGATTATGCACAAACAAAATTGGTAACAAAAGTAATTTAATGAAGCAAGCATTGGAGTTGAAATGTAGAGAGTGAAGTTGATGGCAATTCTAATTTCTACATTTGTTATGGAGAAAATATGTTTGCATGGTTTATATTACAGGGGAGGAGATTGTATTGGCTGCGGAAGGAAGGTCTCTAATGGCAAGCATCGAGGATTACAGTGAACCGACAGCGAATCGTGGCCATGATCCTCTTTCAAGGACAAGAAGTAGTAGTGGCATCAATGGTGGTGGCCGCAAAGGTCGAGAAGGTTAACGATACTTAAAAAAAGAAAAATCTAAATATATGCATTAGTAATGCGCATATATGATAGGACTTTTCCTTGTAACGAGGTTGATATATCATTATGAGTGTAGTATAAGTCAAATAAAGAATTTTGTATTTCTCTGACTTTTAATTCATTCATGTGTTTCACCTTGAGAAAAATATGGCCCAACGGGTTTTTTTTTTTTTTTTCAGTGGATTTAGCAATTTAAAACATCACGTTAATATAATACATATATAATGTAAAAATATATATCAAAGTAAATTTTAATAATAATTATATATAAATTTAATAAAATAAAAATATATTTTTATTTTTTTATATCAACATGATTCTAAAATATAATTTTTATATAAAACATAATATAAATATATAAATTTTAATATTTTATATATACAAATACACAAATTATCAAATCTATTTACAAATAAAACATGAGTTCATCACATAATTTTTAGGATAGACACATGAAATGAATTTATTAAATATAATCCAATTACCTAATTATAATTTAAAATTATATAAATTTTATTTTTTTAATCGACGAACCGTACACATTTTTTTTTTTTTAATTTTTCATAAAGATTTTCTTGATGGCGTGGTAGCACAAGTCTTATAGTTTCTAACTCACATAAAAGGTTTAACTCACGGTACTGGAAATTCTTCTTAAAATTATCAATGCAACTGGAGACGGGCTGGCTCCCCTCTGATATCCAGGAAGGAGTGTAAATTGATGTGATTTTCATGCCCAAAAATTTACTGTGTTAAACATAAACTTTGCTAAACATCGTGATTTTAATCACCTTTGTTCGTTTCCCACGTGGTAGTTGCCATTTTACTCTCTCCTCTTACATGTGAGAAAGGGTTTGCATTTAAGGAAGAAAGCCCAAAGTCAAATACATGCTCCATCGACCATAAATTTCTTTCTGTTCCCATGTGGATTAATGAAGATGTTAATTTGGCAAATAAAAAATATTTACTTCTTGGGTTTGGCTTATAAAAGAAGGAAACTTTCATACCCAGACACAGGCAGGCCACTCTTGCTTGGTTTTACTTCTAACAGAAGTAAAACTGTCCAAGTTTTTGTAGCATTATTGGATCAGAAATTTCAGACAGCTTCTTGATCAGGTACGTTGTTATTTCATGGTTTTTTTAAGACCAAGGCTGAAAACCTTCTTCTTACATTAATGGCTGCATGCATCCTTCAGGAACCCTAGCTATTTGTTTCAGACCTTCTAAAGTATATTCTGTTTTTTTTTTTTTTTTTTTTCATCATCTTAATGCTAATTATTTCTAGAAATCTGATTCCTAAATTCTAAATTTACTACCATTACCTTACAAAATACATTCAACATCATGTAAAGTACGTTTAACTTTTTTACACATGGGCACCGATTGACTTCCGTGGTAATTTATTGATATTATCATATCATCTAGATCCGAAGATTTATCGTTAGACATTGACTTGAAGGAGTCGCTACTAATCTTTTTTATCTAGATGTGATTGATCACCTAAAGAATCTATCATTTCAGGGAACACCTAAGTTTAAAGATTCCTAAAAAAATAGGTTCGGATCTACTAACCAGAACAGGGTTCGAGAGTTCGGTTACGTGTGAGGAAGGTTATAGTACCCTCACAACGCCCATCGAAATATGGTATCAACTTAATTTTATGTTATTCAATAAGCCTAAAAAATTTACCAAATAATTAATTATTAAAAATTATCTTCAATTGACTCTAATACTTTTAGCAAAAAATTGAAAAAATTCCCTCACCTTAAGAGTATGCAAGAAAACTACTATTTCACTTGTAGAGTCTTCATCGTCGAATTATTTAATATTAAAAAAATTTCAAGAAAATAAAAATGAAAAAAGAAGAAAAAAATGATTGCTTTTATACAGGAAAAATTGATACTTTCAACTTTTCCTCAAAAATTCATTTTTGAAAACTTATTTTTAAGGAAAATTTATACTTTTAACTTTTTCTCAAAAATTCATTTTTGAAAACTTATTTTTAAGGAAAATTGATACTTTTAACTTCTCCTCGAAAATATTTTTTTTAGAAAATTTATTTTCAAGAAAAATTGATACTTTCAACTTTTCCTCAAAAATATTTTTTTAAAAAAATTTTTATTTTCAACGAAAATTAATACTTTCAACTTTTTCTCAAAAATATTTCTTTTTGAAAATTTTTATTTTTTTGTAAAAAAAAATACTCATAAAAATAACTAACACATAAAAATCAAATAAATAAATAAACAAATGAATAAAATATCAAAAAAAAGAATAGCTCGGCTTGAGGAATTCGACATGGCTCCAGGCACAAAGGATGGCTTAAGATGTAAAAAGTGATTTAATAATTCGGCTCAGAGACAAAGACAATAGGACATTACAATTGGTTGATCCGCAATGCTGTACAACCATCGAAGGATGGAGTAATGTATGGTATCTTCTAGGGATGGCATCGAGTCGGGTTCGGGACGGGTTTTGCTCGCCCCGATTTTATGCTTTATCAAACCCGACCCCCACCCCGACCCGATTTTTTTAATACCCGAATCCGATCCGACCCGATAATATGTAAATCGTACCGATCCGATCCGAAATTAATAAAATATTATTTTTTAAATATAAATATTTAAAAATATCATTATATAAATATATATAAATAAATAAATAATTAATTAATTAAAAAATAATTTTTTAATAATATCGGGTCGGGTAGGGTAGGGTCGGGTTTTAGGCATACTCGAACCCGACCCGACTCCGATTGTTACCTAATTTTACCCGACCCGAAACTCAAAATTCAAAAAAAAAAAACTCGACCTTATAGGATCGGGTTGGGCCGAAATTCGTCGGGGACAAGCTTGATCGCCATCCCTGGTATCTTCAATGCATCAACAAATTTGATGGTGGTCATCAAATCTTCATCCACCTCAAAACTGACCACACCACCAAAGCCTGTCATTTGCTGCTTGGCAATTCCATATTCAGGATGACTTGACAAGCTTAGATAATAGACACGTTTCACTTTAGAATGTGCCTCTAAAACTTTGGCCATCCTTAATGCTATCAAATTCGTTACTGTACATGAGATGCAGTGTTTTCATGCCTCTGATGATAAGATACGCAGCATTTGGGTTGAAAGTACCTCTCAAAATATGATGCAAAGTACGAATTTTAGTAACCAACTTCTCAGAACCACTTATGCAACCAGCAAGAACATCATTGAAGCCCTCCAATCTGTATGCTACAGTTGTCAATACAACTTTTTACAACCACCACCTTATCAGCGAAAGAGACATCGATGGCAGTTGCCTGAGTAGCAACCACCGTCGAGAAGGGTAAATTCGAAGCGAGATCGTTCGATCATGAAATAGTAACTATTTACGCGACACCGATGTTACTACAGTTGCAGTGAGCTTTAATGCTAAGCTGGCACACGAAGTCAGGAGAAAAATGAAATATCAGAGACAATAAACTCCTGCCACCTATTTCTCTTCCAACATAAAACAACAATGTCGTCACCCGTCGTGTCAACCCAACACGAGGCTTGTCTCTTATCGGTGCACCAGAGAAGTCGAGATCGGAATGGCACTCGAATGAAGAATAAATCTGATTTCTATGATTTCTTTCGTGTGTCTTTTTTCTTTGTGCTGCTGTGTATTTTTTAGTGTAATCCGAGAGCCCCCTCCCTCTGTAATCTTTGTGCTAGTTTTTTATTACTTGCTTCGGGATTCTTTTCAAAAGTCAAAAGATGTTTCAGCAAGACATGTAGTATATGGAGTGACTATAAGCAATAATTGCATTTTTAACACTACAGAGATCAAACAACGACTCAAATAGAGTCTGCAATCGCAACATTCCACTTCTGATCTTAGTCATAAAAGAGTAGAAACAAGATACTTTTACGGCTTCATAACTAAGAACAGGATACACAGAGCTCTGTAAAGCCTTATCGAAAAAGCTCTTGAATACCAGTGGTTCCATTGTTTTGGAAGGTGAGCTCATATTAATGAACCCAAACAGGACGTCAATATTTATGGAACAAACTACAAACAACTTGGCAATCAAATTTTTTCTACACTTTTGGTCACTTGGCAAATCCCAGATGCCATGCAACTTCTTAGAAAGATCAAGACAAGCATTTAGATCTGTCTGAACTCCAATTTCCTTACAACTTGACTTGGCTGTGTTCAAGCCAACTTGATCATCAAAAGCTTTTGCATTTGGAAATTCTTGGATAACCTCATGATGAGCTGCAACAGGGATTCCATGTTCTAAGTTTACAATCTTCGACTCATGAAAATTAGCAACGTTCACCTTATTCTTTGAATCCACAAATGCAAGCTGATCCTCCTTGTTTCTTTCCTTCTTAAGTTGTGAACACTCTCGTTCCAGGTCCTCTTGCTGCTTTGAAACATGTCCCAACTCCTTCTTTAAGCACTCAATCTCGAGATTCTTAACGTTTTCAGAATCGTGAACTAGTTGCACATGAGTCGAAAGAGTAACGCATTTAGCAAAAATGCCATTGGAATTCAGGGCCCCACCAAAATCGACGGTTATCTGGGAGAGTTCTCTTGGAGGCGAGTAATTAAAGGAATCAGTGCGAGATGATGGTAGAAAATGTAAGTGTTGATGATGTGACGATGTTGGTGGTGGTGGCAGTGGCAAAGATGGTAAATAGAAGGAAAAAAGAGGGTTGTTTTGGTTAGCAAAAGAATAAAAAAGAGCGATTTCTTCAACTTGGATAAGTTCCTCCAGGAAACTCATGTCCCATTTTTTCAAATTTTCTTTCGCTCACACCCTTTTTTTTCTTGGTTTCTGTTTGGTTTTTTCTTTGGTCACCTCCCCTCGCTCTCCTATTGTTGTTGCTGTTTATAGGACCAGATTAGAAAAATTTTTAATCAAATCTTCGACTGGGTTATCAAAAACTTAAGACTCATCCTACCTCATATTAAAACCTATAAAAACTTTACAACCTCCAATTTAGGACCAAAGATATATATTTTTTATTTTTTATCATTAAATCTTGTTAAACTAATGATAAATCTAATAAAACAGATAAATTAACTAAAAAAATCAAAGAAAAATAAAATAAAAATAAATAAAAATAAATAAAAATAAAAGCCAATTGGGCCTGCTAGTTGGATCCTAAATTGGGTTCAATGGGCTTAGACCCAAATCCTATTGGATCAAGCCCAATGGGCTTGGGTCCAAACTAAATAGGGTGTCTACAGATATGATGAAATCATCATTTTCAAACTCTTTAGGTTATGTTTATTGTAAGGAGGATTAATATGTTCTTAGCATAAGTTTATTTAATCTTTTTTATTTTGAGAAAATTATTTTTAATCTATAAGATTAAACTTGCATGTTCAATTATATTTTTAAAAATTATATCAATAATTTAAATTATATAAAATTTTAAAAAAATAATTTTGATAAATAAATAAATTATCATATCTTAATCTTTGCATATATCAAATATAAAACAAAATGATATTATTTAATTTAATTTTATTCATAATATTATTTTATCTTATTCTATCGTAATTTTATATATCATGACCTTAATCTTTTATATTAAATTGTATTTTCAATCCTCATTGATTGATTTGATACTTTCATGTACTTTGGTGTACCAAAAAGTTTGACATAAGTTGGATTCATAGGGTGAAGTGGAAGGAAAATAGTTTGACTAAAATAATAAAGAAATTTGATAATTTTTTGTTTTTTATTTAAATATATATTTTTTATTTTTATTGCATTCAAACAAATTTTTAATTTTTATGTTACACTTAAATAAATTTTTAAATTTTAATTTATATTCAAATAAACTCTTAAACTTTAATTTGTATTTGAATAAGCCTATAACATAAATCAATTTTTTATTTAAAATAAGAGCTTACTTGAAAACAATTCAGAGAATATAATTTTATTTAGATATAATATAAATATAAAAACTTATCTAAACAAATTAATAAAATTTAAGGGCTCTTTTAATATTTTAACAAAAAAAATTACAAAATCTTTCCACTTACATTGTTTCACCTTACCACAAATGTACATTGTAATATGTGGCAACTAATCCACATGTGAATGTGAATATGGTTCAACTTAAACTTATTTGTTTTGTTTATTTAAGGGTTATTAATAAAAAAAAAACTCTTGAATTTTATCACTTTATTTAAATAAATTTTTATATTTTATTATATCCAAATAAGTTTTTAATCTTTAATTTGTATTCAAATAAATCTTTAATCTTTAATTTGTATCCAAATAAATTTTTAATTTTTAATTTATATCTAAATAAACCCTTAATATAAATTAATCTTTCATTTGAAGTAAGAGCTTATATGAATATAAATGAAATGATTAGAGCTTATTTGATTAGAATAAAAAATAAGAACTTAATTAAATAAAATTGAATGAGTTGAAGACCTTTTTAATAATTTAGCCTTAGTTAAATAAACAAAAAAATTTTATTTAAAATGATTAGGATTGAAATTTTAATGACTAAAATTAAAAATCTTAACATTATTCCAATAGACAAAGGAAAAATTTAGAACTTAAAATATAAACTAGTTTAATAAATGAGTAAGATCGAACACACTGACCCACCCCTCATTTAATAAACTTATTAAAAGAAAGCAAACTGTCATAACATATTGTCGTAATGGTTTTGTGTCCGCCCGACAAATTTAAAAACGAAATAAAAAATAACGGAGTTGCCACCAATCTTTTTTGGCTAGGTGCGATTGGCCACCTATTAAAACATATCTTTTTAATAAAGTTTTAAAATTAATTAAAATTTATTAAAAAGATAATTTTATGATCTACGAAACAGTCTGGGTTAGGGAGTCGGTTACGCGTGAGGAAGGATTAGTACCCCCACAGCACCCGTTAAAAAAATGGTACCAATTAACAACATGTTATCTTTTGATTTTGATAAAAATAGTCTAATTTTCAGAGTTCGAAAAATAATTTCCTTGATTTTTATTTATTAGAAAAAAATTTATTCTCGAGAAAAATAAATTAAAACCCTCTTATTGAAATAATTCTTAAAATATTTCAGTACGTTGGTAACATTAGAAGAACTTTTTCTCACCTAAAGATTTCTTAGGCCCCGCTTCTCGGAATACCTTAGAATCTCTTTCTCGGAGGCTCAAATTTACTTTTCGTAAAAAAATGTCATGCATGCAATGTAAAATGTTACCATGTTGATGCACACATTTTATTTTCCTTTGTTAGAAAATTTATTAATTATTTTATTAATATTCTTATTTAAAACTAAAATTTTGAAGAAAAAGGAATTTTATTATATTGAAGATTTTCTATAAATATTCCAATACATTGGTGATATTTTATAAAAAATTTTTTTACCTAGAGATTTCTTAAAGCATCTCTACTCGAAATACTTTTAGAATCCTATCATCGGATAAAATTTTTTTTCTTCCCATTTTTATTACTTGTATTTTTAATTCATTAACCAATTTTTATTTATTACTTTTAAAAAAAGAAAATTTTTAGTGTATTGAAAATTTTTTATAAATACTCTAATACACTGGTAGTATTTTTAACAAAATCTTCTTACCTAGAGATTTCGTAGATATCACTACTCGAAATACCTTTGAATCTCATCGTCGGATAAAAATTTCCTTTTCTTACATTTTTTATTAGTTTAGTATTATTATTAAATTTATTTTTATATTATTTTATTTTTAAAGTTCTTTTTAAAAATTAATAAAATTATAAAAAAAATTTAACCACATATTTCATAATTTAATCTAACAAATATAAATATTTTAATATGCATAAATATTAATAAAATAATATATAAAAAATAAAAAAAATTTTTACCTGAACAGGACCGGTCAACGATCCAGTCAATGCGCGGTTTGGTTCGATGGTTAGGCTCGATCCTGGGCACGGTCTGGGGGTTCAGCGGATTGAGCGCGGTCTGATTCGGTTTGGTCTTATTCAAATGGACCGGTCAGGGGCTGAAGGAGAAACAAGTCGTCGGGTCACGGGTCGGCGCACGAATCCTCAGAGGCTAAAACGGCATCGTTTTGGGCCTTTAATGAAACGATGTCGTTTTGGTTCTGACGATTTATATAAAATGTTCAAATTTTTTTTCAAACATTTTTTTTCTTCTAAAAAAAAATGCTTGATTTTTTTTCTTTCTTCTTTTTCGGCCGACCTGAGCTGGTGGCAATTCGTCACGACGATCGTCGCAGTCCTTGCCGGCAACGAACTTCGATCACCGTCGACGGTGTCAAAAAATTAAAAAAAAACTCTCACAAACTCCTCTCGACCCCCTAAACGCAAATCCAACCTTTTTTTCACCAAAAATGGTCCCTACTTCCCTAGATCTGCTTTCAAAGTTTCGGTGATATTTTTTTTTTGTATTTTGACCCTTTTTTTTTTAAACTGACCCCTTTTTTCTTCGTGCAAAAAGCTCGACGTTGGGTTCCTCCTTACGGAGAGGACTGTGTATATATATATTTTTTATATTTTTTTCTTTCATTTTTAAAGCGTCTCTCCTCCTTTTTCTCTCTCTGTTTTGGTTTGGCTATGAGCTCTATTTATAGAGCTCTGACCATGCATCTGCTTGAGGGAAGGGCATGGGGCTCGGCATGGGGTGTAAACATGAGCCTCATGCCTTTTTTATTCGTTTCTGTCTTATTTGATAGTTTGTCAACGGGAGGAGTAATTAGAGGGGTGGAGGGTAGAGTATAATGATCAGAAGGGTGGGGTGTAGGGTCTGGTGGCAGTGGTGCCAGGGAAGGCACCACTGCCATCCTCGATTTTTCTGTTCTGTTCTATTTTTTTTATTATTTTTGGTATTTTTTATATTTCATATTTTGTATTTATATGTATTTTGTATTTCTGGACAAATTGATGTCCACACATATAGATCTTTAAATCTATAGCTATACTTAATAAATAGATGGAGTCACCACCAATCTTTTTTTATTAGGTGTGATTGGTCACTTAAGAAATCTATCTTTTTAAGGGGTTTCTAAGCTTGCTTAAGGATCCCTAAAAAATAAGTTTGGATCTACAAACCAAAACAATGTTCAGGAGTTTGGTTACATGTGAGAAAGGTTATAGCATCCCCACATGGCCATTCGAAAGATGGTATCATAGTATTTAAATTTATCCTAAGGTTTTGAGTCTAATGGTTTTAAAAATCTAATATGCAAATATTGAAAATAATTCTTAAGATTCTCCATCAATCTGATGAAACTCTTAAAATATTTTTTCCCCTTAAGAATATTTAATAATCGCATTTGTTTTCTTGAAAAAGTTCCGTCGTCGGTAAGATTTTTTAATTATTTTTCATTGTTGAAAAAATATATAATTATTCTACCATTTGGCCAAATTAGAAATACTTTTTTTTATTTTTTTTATTTCTAAATTTTTCACCATTTGGGCCAATTTAAAAATATTTTCTTTTTCAGAATTTCTAAATTTTTTCACAATTTGGGCTTATTTAAAAAATCTTTTTCCTTCTCTTTTTTTTTGAAAGAAAATAATATGACAATTATTTTTTTATTGAAATTTCATTTAAATTTTTTTATCTTCTGGGACAAATTTAAAGAAATGTTTCACCTAAAGATTTTTTAAAAAATTTACTATTTGTAACTTCTAAGAATTTTATTCTTGGGTAATTATCAAATATTTTCAACCAATTTTTTATTTGAAAAAGAATACAATTACTTTTATTAAAATTTTATCTAAATTATACCAAAATTTGGGACGAATTTAAAAAAAATTTCTTACATAGAGATTTCTTAGAAAATTACTATTTGAAAATTCTAAGAATCTCATCATTGGGTAGTTTGTATTTAATTCCAAAATTTTTATTTTTTAATTTTTTATACTTTTCATTTTTTTGTTTGGAAATAAACATTAATTATTATTATTGAAATTTTATCTAAATTATTCCACAATTTGGGATAAATTTAGACAAAATTTCTCACCCAAGAATTTTATAAAAATTTATCATTTGAAATTTTTATAAATTTCATTATTGGATAATTAATATTTATTCTCAAAATTTATTATTTATTTTTTCAAATAAATCATGCAAAAATACTAAAAGAAAAATAGATAAATAAATGCACAAAATAAATAAATAAAATACCAAAAAAAAAAAAAAAACCAAAGAACAGCTCGGCTCGGCTTGAGGCACAAAGATTGGTTAAAAGGCACGACTGAGAGGACGCGGCTTAGCTGAGGGCTGGTTGGGACACAGGTCGATCAAACGGGTTGAGCTCGGGTCGGGTTGACCCAAATAAAAATGCACGAATCTTGGAAATTTATTGTCGCCAAAACGATGTCATTTTGCACAGGTATAAAATGTTGAAATTCTCGTTTTTCTTCAAAATTTTCATTTCCTTCTCTCTCCCCTTCTTTTCTGTCATACTCTCTCTAAAAAAACTCAGATTCCGATTGAATGTTATACTAAAATCCGAAAAAACACGTCAAAAACTAGAAAAAATCATCGAAAAATTCAAGTTTGGTCGAAAAGTTCATCGGAATATTAATCGAAATCTGAAATTTTTTCAAAAATTTTCCAAAAAAAAGCGCCAAAAATTCTATAAAAAATCTTAAAATTGTTTTTGACACCTTTCAAAAATTTTTTTAAATTCTGCCTTCTGTTTTCTGCTCTCTATTTTTTTTTTTTTTTTGTGTTTTGTCTCCAAGCCTATATTTATAGGCAAAATATGAAGAGAATTTTCGTTTTATTATGAGTCCATAATTTGTTGGGATTTCACATATCCCATACTGATTAAGTCCATCTTTTTTTTTAATCATTATCCCTTAAAATAAAAAGATAAATAATTAAAATAATAATAATAATAATAATTGAGCCAATTTGTCCCATTTAAATTATGCCCAATTGATTCAGATCTGAACCAAATTAAATGTCTATACAAACCAACTAAGATTTTATTTAGTTTAAATTAAGCGTGTTGCTTTTAAAAGGTGGGCGAAAGTAATGGTACTAAATGCTAACCAAATTTAAGATTGATCAAATTACTTTTCCCTTTGTTTGTCCTTTTTTTCTTTTCCTTTGATTCTTGTTCTCAAGTTCAACCAAAAAAACAAAAAGCTAAGAAAACTATAGTTTCGTGTAGGTGGGGAGGGAGACATTGATTGTTTGTTTTCTCCAAATCAGAGTTCTTAACGTAAAATATGTTCAATTTTGAAAATACACTTAAAAATAAAAATAAAAAAGATAAAATTGATTTTAGATAAATTAAAAATAATTATAAAAGTAAGATTGATTAATGTAGTGATAAAAAAAATTAAATTGATGTTGTTAGAAAATTAAAAATCATTAAAATCTTTGGGGTAATTTCTATTAGGTGGACCATATGAATTAGAAATCATTAACGTTTCCCTGTATAAAAATTTGTGTGATTGGAATATAAATTTTTGAGAGACAGATACAATCCAAAGCCTTTTGCTTTTTGTTTAGTGATAACACTCTTTACTTTTTCAACATTTTGTCGACTTACAAGGAAAAATCAATAATATCTTGGGGTGGTAATTTCAATTAAATGGCCCAAACTCCAAATAGCAGATCTTAAGTTTGACAGCTGTATTAGGGTTCGATAGATGGGGAGATAAATTGTAATACAGTTAGCTCGTGGCTAACGTCCTGCCGCGACGAACAAGTACTAGCATTTTTTTTTTTTTTATAACTAGAATCTGGATTTGGGTTTGCAGACAAGGATTGGGAACCGAGAATGAGCCCTTCAATGAAGGATACAGCATTTGGAACAATGGAGAGGGAAGGAGAGTATGTTAATGGAATCAATGACCAAGGTGATTTTGATCCGAGAGCACCTCCTCCCTTCAGGATTGCCGATATCCGAGCTGTCATCCCAAAGCATTGTTGGGTCAAGAATCCTTGGAGGTCATTGAGTTATGTTTTCTGGGATGTCAGTGTGGTTTTTGCATTGGTAGCAGCTGCACTCTACTTGAATAGATGGTTCCTTTGGCCAATCTACTGGATTGGCCAGGGAACAATGTTTTGGGCTCTCTTTGTCCTTGGACATGATTGGTGATCATATCTATCTTTCCTGTTCTATTTTTTCCAGTAATGGTTAACATTTTACATCTATTAAATCTATTTGTTTTGGATTGTGCAGTGGCCACGGAAGCTTCTCGGACAATCCCATTCTTAATAGTGTGGTGGGACATATCTTACATTCATCAATTCTTGTTCCTTACCATGGATGGTAAGTTGATTAGGTAACATTTGATCTGTACGTTGTACACTTGCAATCCTTCTCGAAACATCATTTGAAAATCTTGCAGGAGAATAAGCCATAGAACTCATCATCAGAACCATGGAAATGTCGAGAAGGATGAGTCATGGGTTCCGGTAATTAAACATTCTCTACTTTTGCTTCTAATCCATGCGAATCAATGTATCACATTGGAAACTGATCCTTCACAATCATTTTTTAAATCTCAGCTGCCTGAGAAGATTTACAACAATTTGGACATCAGTACTCGAATTCTAAGATTCGCTGTCCCCTTCCCTCTATTTGCATACCCAATGTATTTGGTGAGAAAGCTTGTTTTAGTTAATCTAATTATATGCAAAGATTAACATTAATTTCCTTATCTTTGTTTAATTTGTTGCATTATATATAGTGGTATAGAAGTCCAGGCAAGGATGGATCTCACTTCAATCCTTACAGCAACCTGTTCACCTCCCAAGAGAGGAAACTTGTGATGACTTCAACCGCCTGTTGGACTGCAATGGCTATTCTGATTGCCTATTTATCCTATGCATTTGGCCCAACGCAGGTGTTTAAGCTCTATGGTGTTCCCTACTTGGTAGGTCAAGTGGCACCTTACTAATCGAGTTTCTAGTTTTATATGTATGGAATTTCTCTGATAGTAATGGAATGATCTATCATTTGTAGATTTTCGTGGCATGGCTGGATTTAGTGACTTACCTACATCACCATGGCCATGAGCAGAAACTTCCTTGGTACCGTGGCAAGGTAAGGGGTATAGCCTTACATAAATGCTTCAATTAACTTTGTATGCTGCATTGGACAGTAAAAGTTTCTTCAACTTGAGAGCGGATTTTGTTCTATATTAATTTGACAGGAGTGGAGTTACCTCAGAGGAGGGCTTACAACAGTGGATCGTGATTACGGTTTATTCAACAATATCCACCATAACATTGGCACTCATGTCATACATCATCTCTTCCCTCAAATCCCTCATTATCACTTAGTAGAAGCGGTAATATTCTTGATTAATTAATTAGTTTCATCAAACAGATTGATTTGACAAAACAAATTAAATATAGTAATGGTTTAATGCTTTTGCCTTGCAGACTAAAGCAGCCAAACCAGTGATTGGAAAATACTATAGGGAGCCGAAGAAATCAGGGCCTATTCCATTTCACTTAATCAAGAATTTGGTTACAAGCCTCGGACAAGATCATTATGTGAGCAACAATGGAGATATAGTATATTATCAGACTGATCCACAGCTGTTCCAGTTGCTTTCCCTTGGCAAATCTGAATGATAAATTTAGAACATAGCTGAAGAAGGAACCATAATTCCTTTACTTGTTTCAACATCAACAAGTATCAGAGTTTGTACTTTTTTTTTTTTTGCCACTTCAAATAATTAACATTAAAGTTATTTCAGGAATCTCATCTGAAAGAAAGATGTTGATCATCATCCTTTTTTTTTTTAAGTGAAGGATCTTTTCATAGATTGATGTGATGCACATGATCTCACATGTTAAAGACTTGAATTTCCTTTATCCTTTAATAAAAAAAAGCAACAATTGCGTCTGGATTTATTAGCCTTTCATAAAAGTAATAATGGGGAAAGCGTCCTTATGGACATCAACAGGAACAAAACTTTTTTTTTTACATTCTCCAAGGACGTACATAAACTCGAACTTGGAATTTCTAAATTTGTTAAAAATGAAAATTAGGATCAAGCTACTGCTAAACCATTACCTGAACAGGCTTGAACCAAGGCATCAGAAAGGAACTCAGGCACACGTTAGACCCAAACAAGAAATTTCAAAGGTCGACCCCATGTCCCCATCTGATCTATTTGCAGCTCTGTGTCATAACTGTTTGAAAATCCCAACAGAGAAAAAGTAGGTAGAAACATCAGACATAGCAACAGATTTCGGTCGCGAGAGAGCACAGCATTACCCTCTTGTTTAAAACCTTTGTTGGTTGGCCAAGTTTTGAGAGGCCACTTTAAAGTGGGAAAGTCAGCATCTTCGGCTCCAAACCCAAAGATTTTCCACAGCCCCACACCATCCTAGTACTCTCCTCTGAAGCACTGTCTCTCTCACCAACCCATTTGTCTCCTTTGCATTCTAAACAACCCGTGAATACGAAGCATCATGCCCTCATTTTCCAATATAAAAAATGAATAGAATAAATTATCATTTTATAATTATTTATTTTTTGTGACTAATCGAACTATCAAATTGTCCAATAGTTTACTGTTTCTCTTTGTTTCGTGGCTTATTCGATGATTAATTGTTACATTAAAAACAAATATAATGACTACCATTTTTTCCTTAGCTTTTGTGCTTTTATGGCAAGGTTGTCAGCTGACAGGTGATGCTAATAGTGTCAAAGAAAAATGGTCTTTCCTCACATTTTTAGAGCTTTGCAAAGAATCTTGTATAGATGTCATAGTCTATAAAATTTTGTATTAATAGATCAATATTCTATCCGAGGTTTTCAGTTTTCAGTTATCATTGTACATTTTTTTTTACTTTTTCAACTTTTAAACTTTTAGTTTTATATTCTAAAACCCATATATTTATTTATTATCTTTGTGCGTGTTGTAGCTTTGTTATGCCCTTTAATCTAGTGTTGGAGATCTTTATAAGATATATAGACAATTTTAGGTATTAGGAACATGGAGTAAAAAGTTAAAAATTATGTTTGTTTAGAAAAACTTTATAATCATAGTTTATACGTGGATTCTCGATTAGAAAATCATATGTTGATAATCAGTTATAGTATTAATAGTTTAATTGATTTAGCTACTATTTTCTTTAAAAATTTGTTTAATAAAGTTGATATACTATAATAAAAAATATATAGTTTAAGACAAGTTACTTGCTTATATTTAAACCAAGATTTTAAAAATTATTAATAAATATTAATAAAAAATTAGAATTATTAGAAGTTGATAAAAGTCAAACAAATGAATTTGAACCTTTATATTTTGGTAATACTATTCTTACTCTTAATGATGATAAACCATCATCTTCTCAACCAACTAAGTTTTCTAAAGCTAAAAAATTAGATTTTAAATCCTATAAAAGTCTTATAAAACATCTTAAGTATAAAATGAAAAAAACTACTATTCTTAAAGAAATGACTGATTATTTGAATATGAGAAAAGAAATATATGAAACACGTATATAACTTTTTAAAAAGTTTAATTATCATTATATGCTTAATTATGATATTATTTATAAAGTGGTTCATATGAAAAAGATAAAATTTTAATTACTAATCCAGTAGTAAAAGATGAGACTAGTAATATAGAATTTTCATCTTCTAAATAAGTCAAATAAGAGATTGATACTAAACCTATACCTATGGATCTTTATCAACAAAAAGTTGATAAGGGAAAAGAAAAATTTTTAACCAAGAAATTGATGATAAAAATAAGTTTGATAATATAACCGAAGATGATATTTATAAAGATGAAATTAAACAAATAGGAACATCTTTCGAAACTGTTACAAAACCTATACGACAATCTAATTTTATAGAATTTTTAAAGAAAAGAACTGTAACTCAAGGTTGAACATATTTAGATCTTTCAAAAATCTCTATAAATGACTATGAAAAAATTATAGAAGATTGGGCACAATCTATGACTATAGTATTAAACAACTATAAAGACACTTGGTTTAAAGAAAATTTATTAAATTATTTCCATGGAACATTTCAAGGAAATGTTTTGCAATTTTTGCATAAATAGGAAAACTCTGAAGTAAGAAAAGTTCAAAAAGGAACTTTTCTAAAACAAATTACTACTATACCAAATTTATTAAAAAATCTTACAAATCTACTAAAAAATGAATTTTATGAAAGAATGGAACCAACTATTTAAAACAGTAAAGTTAATTATGTATTAACTAAAATAAAATTACATGATATAAGACATTTAGAAGAATTTTCTAAAAAATATATTCATGAATACCAAAAATTGGATGAATCACATTTTAAATTTTGGAAAGAACAATATTTTCATAAATTATCATCACTATGGGATGAACTTTGTAATCAACAGTATCCCAAATATTTAGAACTTTATAATCCTACAAAAGATAATAAAAATTATTTAGATTCTATAAGAAATAGAATTTATTTTACTTCTAAACAAATTATAAAACATTGCCTTAAAATAAAGGCTTTTAAGCAAGTAAAAAGTAAATTAAGTGATGAGCAATGCACAAAAATAGTAGAAAATGAATGAAAATTTGGATGTAAATCTCAATCCAAAACCTATTCAAAGAAATACAAAAAGAAAAGAAAATATAAATTGATAAAAAAGAAGCAAAAAAAGCATAAATTTGACCAAAAAAATTTGTTAGAAGAAAAATTTTAAAAAAGAAATCCAAGTAGAAATGTTTCTTTTGTGATGAAGAAGATCTTATAGCTTCTTAATGTCCTAATAAAGGAAAAAAATGCTAAAAAAGTTATTAATACTCTCGAATGAGATTTAGAAATTTATTTTGGAGAAAAAACTTTTGAAAAAAATTATTTATGTATTAATTTGTGAAACAGATTTTGATTCTGATGATGATGAATATATTTTTATACTTAATACAATACTTATCAGAAGTTAATAATCAAATTAATTCTGAAATTAAAGATATACCTGTTGAAGAATAGCAAATGACAAAATTAAGTTATGTCTTTGGATAAGATGTTACTATTTTAAATGAATGGTTAGAAAAACTACAATCATTAAAGAAAGATAAAATATATAAACTATCCGTCTTTTCAAAATTCAAACTATGGACACAAAGACACATAGAAAAATTTAGTGGCAACGCCATAGCTACTGATTTTAATTAAGGATCTATAGATATCCCTTTATTTACCAAAGAAAAAATAAGGAGAATTAAACAAAAATATCCTAAAGTTAGATACATACATTTAGGAATAATTATGTTAACCATACAAGTTTTATTCAAAGTTGGTAACGATATACCAATAATTGCAGTATTAGTAGACAAAAGATTTGAAAACCCTATTAAAGCACTAATAGGAGAAGTACAATCAAATCTAGTATCAGGAGCTGTTTGGTTTAAAGTAAAACCAAACTTTTTTATTTCTATTAATGACCCATTGATAGAAGATTGCCTTAAACTTAGAATAATGACAAAAAAGTCAAAAATTAGAAATGTGCCTCATGATCTGTCTATAAAGTAGACAGCTTTCAATGAATTTACTAATCATACTTTTACATATATTATATAAATAGATTCTAATATTATAGAAATATTTGAACTTGGACCTTTTGATTCAGAAATCAAATCAAGACTAATGAATCTTAGAAATCTGTCAATACCTATTGGATGGTTATTAGAAGGTATTACAGAACCTATTCTTTCTAATAGAAAAATAAAACCTATGAAATTTTTTGCATAAGGAAATAACCTATATTTCAAAAATCATGAAGAAAGTAATTCTAGTAATAATCTAGTTCTACCTCCACCCTCTTCTATACCTTTATTTTCAAATAAAGATAGTGAAGACACTGAAATTATTACTAGTGAACAATCATTTGTTTTACATAGATAATATTATCTTTCTCAACCTTAATTAATAGGAACAAAAAATATAAATATTTTTATTTTTCCAAGGGACACAAGAATTCAAAATAAAGAAAATTCAATTTACAACTCAATAAACTTAATTTTAAATTCAATTTCTTCTAAAAATACTAGCAAATATGATATTCGAAGTTTGGCTATAATCAACCAATATAAAATAGGTAATGATGAAGTAATTACATTTTCAAGAAATTAACCAAAAAGGTATTGCAATTATGTTGATGTGAAATTTAAATTTAAACAGTATAAACCATACTCTTTAAATATTTTAATGGACACCGAAGCAACTATATGTAGTTGTAGAAGTAATACTTTATCGTTAGCAAAATGGGAGCCAATGAAACACCCTATAGCAGTAATAGAAATTGATGGAAAAGAAACCATAATAGGATATAAAGCAAAAAATGTTTCTATTTATTTAATGAATAAAAAATTTATAATCTAAAAAATTTTATATTTTCCTTTTATGCATGGTGATATGTTACTAAATAATTTTTTATACAATTATTTACCTTTTTGTTTGAATATCACTAATATAGTTTTTACTATAGATAAAAAATCTACAGAAATACCATTAGTAAAAAATCATAAACATATATGTGATTTCGATTTCTGACCTGAAACTAAGAAACTGGAAATTAAATCAATTAGTAAAACACACTGATTATATAAAATTTTAAAAGAAAATTTTACTAAGGAACCATTAAAATTATGGTTTAGAAGTCCTAGATTTTGTAGTTTAAAAATTCTTAATTCAAAGAAAATAATTAGAATAAAATCAATAATCTATACTAAATAAGATATAGATGAATTCGATATACAAATTATGAACTTTTACAAAAAGGACTTATAGAACCCACTACTAGTCCACGTTTAAACCCAGCATTTATGGTAAAAATCGTGCTGAACAAAAAAGAGGAAAAGCCAGAATGGTAATCAACTATAAAAGGCTTAATCAAAATTTAATATTTGATGGATACTTTATTCCTAGAAAAGATGTGTTAATAAACTTAGCAAAAAATGCTAAATATTTTAGAAAATTTGATTGTAAATTAAGAATTTGGCAAATAATGCTAACCGAAGAATCAAAATTATTAACAGCCTTTAGTGCACTAAAAGATGATTATCAATGGAAAGTCATTCCTTTTGGACCTTGTAATGCTCCACAAAAATTTCAAAGATGAATGGACACCATTTTTAGGAAATATAAAAATTTTTGTGTGGTATATATTGATGATATACTTATATTTTTTGAAATATTAAATGAGAATAAGAAACACCTAAATCTTATAGCTCAAGAATTTATAAAATACAGTATAATATTAAGCCCTAAAAACAAAGAGCATGAAAAAACTAATATAGAATCCTTAGTCTTAAATTCATTTTCAGAAGGCCTTACTTTACAAGATCATATTATAGTAAAAATCAAATAATTTCTAGAACAATTGGAAGATGAAAAACAACTTTAAAGTTTTCTAGGTCTTCTTAATTATGGAAGATAATTCATTAAAAATCTCTCTAAAAAAGAGAATTTTACAAGAAAAACTAAAAAAAATGTACATTTTTCTTGGACAAAAGATGCTTATGATATTATTAAATAAATTAAATCAGATCTTAAATTTATACCTAAAGTATATCTTTCAAAATTAAAAAAATTACTTAGTCTTAAAATAGATGTATCAGACTAACATTGGGGATGTAAACTTAAATCACAGGTACATAATTAAGATTTAAGTTGTGGCTATAATTCAAAAAAATTAAACCAAATGAATTAAAATATATTATATTTGAAAAAGAGTTACTTGCTATAAAAAATGCTGTAACTAGATTTTATATTTACCTAACACCTAAAAACTTTTATTATTAGAACTGATAATTAGGCAGTTAAAGATTTGTTAAACATAAAAAATTAAAAACTAATCCTAAAAGGATTAGATGGTATAACTTTTTATGCCAATACAATTTTTCTATTGAATTTTTTAAAAGATCTAACAATTATCTTACTGATTTTCTAAGTAGGCCTAATGGTTTGAAGTAAAAAATCTCTAGAAAAAATTGGTGAATGGACTACAGTTAAAAAGAAACAACCTAAACAAGGTTCTTCTCTTACACATTAATCCTAACTAAGGATTAAGATTTCAATCTTTTAACAAACCATTAGTTATATATCCTAATCTAGGATATTTTCTTTTATCCCCAACCATACATGAAAATGTCAAGATCCATCTCAATGCGTAATGAAACCTTATAGATCATCTTAATTTTGTTAGGATCTAAACCAATGGACTCCAATGTCATATTCTGAAATTCTTCAGAAAACAAAAAATTTATTAAACCCACAACAAAATTTTTCAAAAATAAAAAATTTTTATAACCCAGGATTATCCTCTGAGTTATATAATCTCATAAATAAAGTTTGAAAAGCCTAATTTTCAACTTCAAGGCAGTAAATTAACTTTTAGAAAAAAATATGGCTAAGCTTACAAAAGGATTAACCAAACATGTTAATAAATTTCAAACTTTTCAAAATTTTATTTTAAATAGTTTAACTTTAAAAGATTAAGAGGAACCACAAATTTTTGAACTTGATGAAAAAGAGCTCTCCTTTGAAAAGATAAACAATCTCTTAAATATTTGTGATTTTCTCATAGAAGAAAAAACCATTTCTTTTTCTCTTTTAAAAATTCAAAAAATTCTTTTGTACAAAAAAGCTAACAAAGTCTTAGCCAATGAACTTTTTAATTGAATAAAAAATTCAATAAGAGATGAAATAGATCATCTCCTTTATGAAAATTTTCATTAATATTTTTTTTTATATATTTAGAAAATAAGGGAATTTCATAAGGATTTTTTAAAATTAAATTCAGATTAAACCATAACACTTATGATATAATCAGTATCGAAATAGGATTTATAGGTATAATTACTTTTCAAAATTCATCTTTTCATTTAATAAAGCATTTTTCTGCCTTTATTAAATCAAAAAAATTTTATTTTGTTAAAAACAATGAATATTTTTCTTATGTGCATATTACAATAACTAGTTTAATAGAATTATTTCACAGAGAATGATTTTTTTCAACTATATCAAATCTAGGAAGTTAAAAAAGTGCTTTATAAATCAAATTTATTAGCACTTAATGAAAATGAAGAAAATATAAAATTTGCTCTTTCACAATTTAATAAAGCAAGTTTATATAATTTTCAAGTTGGAGTCACCATGATAGAAAAAGCAAAAGAATTACTAAATGAAATCACACCAATTTCGCAGAATCCTTATCTCATTATTACAACAAATGGTAAAAATATTTTTGTGAAAAAATTTTATGATAGAAATAATCTAAAGCCAGAGCCTAAAGCAATCGTATTCTTAGAAAAACTATCTAGAATGAAAGATCTGGATTATCTTTTTTCTTTAGTACTCCAATATCAAAAAAGATGAAAACAATGAAACAAGTTAATGGCAGCTTTACCTTTTATTATCTTTTGTATCCCCCTTTATTCTTACATTCAAAAAAGATAATTAATTTCTATTAATTGGGTTATGTAGCATTTAAAAGAGCTTACCTACCTTTGACAAATTGACAATTAATAAAAGTAAAATTATAAAAAAAGATAATGACAATTACTTTTGTTGTACTAATACATATCCATTGTTTTAGTAGCAAATGTTGACTTATTGTTTTCTTTATCCATTTTGTTGATTTTTCAGGTCTATAGCCTCTTCATCTTCTGGATTAAAAGATGCTAGTGAAGCTATCCTTGACTTGTTTCACTATTCCTATCATTCTTAATACTGGAGTAGTAAAGAAAACAGGTAATGTAGATCTTCCATTCTAAATAATTTTTCTAGAAGTTCAATCACTTCAAGCTTTGGTTCTGGATTATTTTTATCTTAAATTTTTTATAAAAATCCTTTTATCTTATGTTGTAGCAGTAATATAAAGACTCTATTAAGTTGGTGAGATTTTATTTAGCAATTCTTTTGTTTTTTCTATCATGATGATTCCGGTTTGAAAACTATATAAACTTACTCTATTAAATTGTGAAAGAACAAATTTTATATTTTTTTCATTTTCATTAGGTGCTAATAAATCTAGTCTATAAAACACTTTTTTGACTTCCCAAATTTTATATGGTTTGAAAAAATCTTTCTCTATGAAAGAATGCTGTTAAATTAGTTATTTTAATATGCACATAAGAAAAATATTCATCATTTTTAACAAAATCAAAAAATTTTATTTTATAAAGGTAGAAAAATAGCTTATTAAATGAAAAGATAAATTTTGAAAAGTAATTATACATACAAATCCTATTTTGATACTGATTATATCATAATAATCATAATCTAATATGAATTTAATTTTAAAATATCCTACTGAAATCCCCTGATTTTCTAAATATATACAATGAAAATTTCATAAAATGTTTCATGAAGTAGATGATCTATTTCATCTCTTATTGAATTTTTTATTCTATTAAAAAGTTTATTAGGTAAGACTTTGTTAGCTTTTTCATATAAAAGAAATTTTTTGAATTTAAAAAAAAAATAGTTTTTTCTTCTATGAGAAAATCACAAATATTTAAGAGATTATTTATCTCTTCAAAGGATTTTTCTTTTTCATCAAATTTAAAAATTTATGGTTGCTTCCAATCTTTTAAAGTTAAACTATTTAAAACAATATTTTGAAAAGTTTAAAATTTATTTACTTGTTTGGTTAATCCTTCCGCAAGTTTAGTCATGTTTTTTTAAGCTTTACTACCTTGAAGTTGGACTTTTCAATTTATTTATAAGATTATATAACTCAAGGGGTAATCCTAGGTTATAAAAATCTTTTATTTCTAAAAAATTTTGTTGTAGTTTCAACAAATTTTTTGTTTTCTGAAATATTCAGAAAATGATATTGGAGTCCATTAGGTTGGATCCTGAGAAAATTAAGATAATCTATAGAGTTTCATTATTTGTTATGATGGAATTCCTAGCATTTTCATGCATGGTTGTGGATAAAAGAAATATCATTTAGGAAATGGAACTAATGATTGGTTAAAAAACTAAAATCTTAATCCTTAGTTAGGATTAACATGTGTAAGAGAAGAACCTTGTTTGGTTTGTTCTTGATCCATTGGGTCTACTTAAAAAATCAACAAAAAAATTGTTAGATCTTTTAAAAAATTCAACAAAAAATTATATTGGCATAAAAAGTTATATCATCTAATCCTTTTGGGATTAGTTTCTAATTTTTTATTTTTTAAGAAATCTTTAATTACCTGATTATTAGTTCTAATAATAAAGTTTTTAGGTGCTAGGTAAATATAAAATCTAGTTACAACAGTTTTTATAGCAAGTAACTCATTTTCAAATATAATATATTTTAATTCATTTGGTTTAAATTTTTTAAAATTATAGCCATAAATTAATTATTGATTATGTACTTTTGATTTAAGTATACATCCCTAATGTTGGTCTGATGCATCTATTTTAAGAATAAGTAATTCTCTTGGTTTTAAAAGATATACTTTATGTATAAATTTAAGATCTAATTTAATTTGTTTAATAATATCATAATCATCTTTTTGTCCAAGAAAAATGTACATCCTTTTTTAGTTTTTCTTGTAAGACTTTCTTTTTTTTAGAAAATTTTTTAATGAATTGTCTTCCATAATTAAGAAGACCTATAAAATTTTGAAATTGTTTTTTATCTTCCAATTATTCTAGAAATTCTTTGATTTTTACTATAATATGATCTTGTAAAGTAAGGCCTTCTGAAGATAAATTTAAACCTTAGAATTCTATATTAGTTTTTTCAAACTCTATCTTTTTATGGCTTAATATTATACCATATTTTATAAATTCTTGAGTTATAAGATTGTTTTCTATGTTCATTTAATGTTTCAGAAAATATAAATATATCATCAATATATACCCTACAAAAATCTTTATATTTTTCAAAAATTGTGTCCATCCATTTTTGAAAAATTTGTAGAGCATTACAAAGTCCAAATGGCATAACTTTCCACTGATAATGGCCTTTTGATACACTAAAGGCTGTCAATAGTTTTGACTCTTTGGTTAGCATTATTTGCCAAAATCTTGATTTACAATCAAATTTACTAAAATATTTAGCATTTTTTGCTAAGTTTATTAACACATCTTTTTCTAGGAATAAAGTGTCCATCAAATATTAAATTTTGATTAAGTCTTTTATAGTTGATTACCATTCTGGCTTTTCTTTTTTTTGTTTAGCATGATTTCTTACCATAAATGCTGGGCTTGAATGTAGACTAGTAGTGAGTTATATAAGTCATTTTTATAAAAGTTTATTAATTTGTATATCGAATTCATCTATATCTTATTTAGTATAGATTATTGGTTTTACTTTAATTATTTTTTTTGAATTAAGAATTTTTAAACTATAAATCTAGGACTTCTAGACCATAATTTTAATGGTTCCTCACTAAAATTTTCTTTTAAAATTTTATATAACTAATATATTTCACTAATTGATTTAATTTTTATTCTGTTGGTTTCAGGTCAGAAATCAGAATCACATATATGTTTATAATTTTTTACTAATGGTATTTCTATAGATTCTTTATCTATAGTAAAAATAACATTATTGATATTCATATAGAAAGGTCAATAATTGTATAAAAAATTATTTCCTAGTAACATATCACTACGTATAAAAAGAAAATATAAAATTTTTTGGATTATAAATTTTTTATTCATTAAATAAATAGAAATATTGCTTTACATCCTATTATAGTTTCTTTTCCATCAATTCCTATTACTGTGATAGGGAGTTTTATTGGCACCCATTTTTCTAATGATAAAACATTACTTCTACAACTATATATAGTTGCTCCGGTGTCTATGAAAACATTTAAAGAGTATGTTTTATAATGTTTAAATCTAAATTCTACTTCAACATAATTGTAATACTTTTTTGGTTGATTTCTTGAAAATGTAGCTACTTCATCTTTAGCAACTTTATATTGGTTGATTATAGTCAAACTTCAAATATAATATCTTATAGTATTTATAAAAGAAATTGAATTTAAAACTGAGTTTACTGAGTTGGAAACCTTTTTTTTTTTATTTTGAATACTTGTATCTCCTTAAAAAATAAGAATATTTATATTTTTTGTTCCTATTGTTTGAGGTTGAGAAAAAAAGAATTGTCTGTGTGAAACAAATGATTGTTCACTAGCAATACTTTCAGTGTTTCACTATCTTTATTTGAGAATAAAGATATAGAAGAGGGTAGAGGTAGAACTAGATTATTACTATAACTACTTTCTCCATGATTTGCAAAATACAAATTATTTCTTGATGCAAAAAATCTCATAGGTTTTATTTTTCTATTAAAAAGAATAGGTTCTATAATACATTTTAATAACCATATAGTGGGTACTAACAAATCTCTAAGATTCATTAATCTTGATTTGATATATGAATCAAAATGTATGGGTTTAAATATTTCTATAATATTAGAATCTATTTCTTTAATAGATGTGAAAGTATGGTTAGTAAATTCATTAATAGTTGTCCAATTTATAAATAGATCATGAGCCACATTTCTAATTTTTGACTTTTTTATCACTATTCTAAGTCTAAGGCAATCTTTTATTAATGGGTTATTAATAGAAATAAACTAGTTTAGTTTTACTTTAAACCAAATAGCTTATGATACTAGATTTAATTGTATTCCTCTTATTAGTGCTATAATAAAGTTTTCAAATCTTTTGTCTACTAATACTGCTATTATTGGTACATCATTACCAACTTTGAATAAAGCTTTTATAGTTATCATAATTATTCCTAAATGTATATATCTAACTTTAGGATATTTTTGTTTAATTCTCTTGATTTTTTCTTTGGTAAATAAAGGGATATCTATAGATCCTTGATTAGAATCAGGAGCTATGGTATTACTACTAAATTTTTTTGCATCTTTGTATCCATGGTTTGAATTTTGAAAAGACAGACAGTTTATACATTTCATCTTTCTATAATGATTGTAGTTTTTCTAACAATTCATTTGAAATAGTAACATCTTATCCTAAGACATCACTTAATTTTGTTATTTGTTGTTCTTCAATAGGTATATCTTTAGTTTCAAAATTAATTTGAGTATTAACTTCTAATATAGTATTATTATCAGGATTATTGCTTGTATTAAACATAAAAATATACTCATCATTATCAGAATTAGAATCTATTTTAAAAATTAATTCATAAATAATTTTTTCTTTAGAAACTTATTCATAAATAATTTCTTTTTCAAAAACTAATTCTCCAAAACAAATTTATAAATCTCTTTCTTTGAGAGTTTTAATAACTTTTTTAATACTTTTTTCCTTTATTAGGATATTGAGTTGCTATATGAACTTTTTCATAACTAATGAAACATTTGCATTTGGATTTCTGTTTAAAATTTTTTCTTCTAACAAATTTTTTTTTTGTCAAATTTATGCTTTTTTAGCTTCCATTTGATCAATTTTATCTTCTTTTCTTTTTGTATTTCTTTAAATAGGTTTTAGATTAAGATTTACATCCAAATTCCCATTCATTCTCTAATATTTTTTTAAACTTCTACAGTAGTCTACAAAAATCCTTGTTGATAGATATATATTTCATTTAAGGTCTCCAGTTTTCAACTATCATTGTAAGTATTTCTTTACTTTCTCAATTTTTAAACTTTTAGCTTTATATTCTAAAACTCATATATTGGTTTACTATTTTTGTACTGATGTTATGGCTTTATTGTGGCCTTTAATCTAGCCTTAGAGATTTTTGTAAGGTATACAAACGATTTTAGGTAAAAGAAACATAGAGCAAGAAGTTGAAAATTATGTTTGTTCAGAAAAATCTCATAATCATAGTCTGAATGTGGATCCTCAATTAGAAAATCATATACCAGCAATCAATCATAGTATTAATGGCTTAGTTGATTTATCTAATGCTTTTTTTAAAAATTTGTTTAATAAAGTTGATATACTAGAATTAAAAATAGATAGTTTAGGACAAGTTACTTATTTAGATTTAAACTAAGATTCTAAACAATTATTAGTAAATATTAATAAAAAATTAGAATTATTAAAAGTTGATAAAAGTCAAACAAATGACTTTGAACCTTTATATTTTAGTAATGCTATTCTTGCTTTTAATGATGATAAACCATCATCTTCTCAACCAACTATATTTTCTAAAGCTGAAAAATTAGATTTTAAATCTTATAAAAATCTTATAGAACATCTTAAGCATAAAATAGAAAAAATTGTTTTTTACTAAAGAAATAATTGATTATTTGAATATGATAGAAAAAACTATATGAAACATATATAGAACTTTTTAAAAATTTTAATTATCATTATATACTTAATTATGATATTACGATGAAAATAGTTCAAATGAAAAAGATAAAGATAAATTTTTACTACTAATCTAGTTGTAAAAGATGAAACTAGTAGTATTGAATCTTCATCTTTTGAAGAAATAGATGAAGAGATCAATACTAAGCCTACACCTATGGATCTTGATCAACAAAAAATTGATAAGGGAAAAAGAAAAATAGGAGAAATTTCTAACCAAAAAATTAATGACAAAAATAGGTTTGATAATGGAACTGAATATGATATTTATAAAGATGAAATTAAACAAATAGGAACATCTTCCAAAACTGTTATAGAACCTATACCACAATCTAGTTTTATAGCATCTTTAAACAAAAAAAATGTAACTCAAAAAGGAACATCTTTAGATCTTTCAAATATCTCTATAAATGATTATGAAAAAACTATAGAAGATTAGACACAATCTATGATTATTGTAGTAAACAACTATAAAGACACTTGGTCTAAAGAAAAATTTGTAAATTATTTCTATAAAACATTTCAAGAAAATGTTTTGCAATTTTTACGTAAAGGGAAAAACTCCGAAGTAAGAAAAGTTCAAAAAGGAACCTTTTAAAATCAAACTATTACTATATCAGATTTGTTAAAAAATCTTACAAATCTACTAAAAAATGAATTTTGTGAAAGAATGAAACTAACTGATCAAAACAATGAAGTTGGTTATGTATTGACTAAAATAAAATTATGTGATATAAGACATTTAGAAGAATTTTTTAAAAAATATATTCATGAATATCAAAAATTGGATGAATCGTATTCTAAATTTGGGAAATAACAATATTTTCATAAATTACCATCATCTTGGGATGAACTCTGTAATCAACAATATCTTAAATATTTAGAACTTTATAATCTTATAGAAAGATAAAAATTATTTAAATTTGATAAGAAATAGAATCTATTTTACTTCTAAATAAATTATAAAATATCATCTTAAAACAAAGTCTTCTAAGCAAGTAAAAAGTAAATTAAGTCCCTATGTGCAATGAGAAGGCTACTTCATGTTTCAGTTTAACCCATAATTCAAAATAAGTAAACAACAAATTGTTGGAAAATAGATTCTCGTCGCAAGTGCAAACATATTCCTGAAACTCTGATCTGCTTTGCCCAAATGACCAATGTCCACTGCCATTTGCCTCCCCACTTTCAAATGCAAATCCTGCCATCTCTCTCTCTTTCCAACTGCCCTTTTGCCCATTTTCACATCACCCCCCCCCCACATACAATTTTTCTGCTTTTGGCTTTTTGGGCCCCTTGGCTTTTTTCTTCTTGAAAATTTATTCCTTTTTTGCAAAGTTGTAAGCTAAAGTTACTCAACAAACCCAATTTACTCTCAATGTTTTACCTTCTCTTTCCCTAGTTTTTTTCTTCTTTTTCAACATGTCTTTGAATCCCAAAATGTGCACTTCAAAGGTGCAAATGCTGTTTGCTTAGCAGGGATCTTTTGTCGAATTCTTTGTTCCTGGAGTCTCCCAACACACCCTTCTGAACACATTACTGAGGCCAATTCAGTAGCAAATTATAGGAAGCAACAATTCAATGTAGACAAGATTGCTGCTTCCAAGGTCACTCCAGGGATTGTAACAAGGCTAATAGACAGGCTAGCAAAAGGGTTTTAAGTATGTTGAATAAGGAAAAGCTGAACAGAAGAATTGTTGAGAAGCCTCATCAGGAAGTAGCCAAATGCAGTAAAGTTAATGATTTCTGCTTGGATAAACCAATTGTCATCTTAAAGAGTCAAGAGTAATCAAAATGTGTGGACAAGAAAGGAGTGCCTGATGCAGCAAAATTGAGTCATCAAATGAATATCTTCATGGGAAACTCAAATCCCCAAGTTGCTGGAAACTAAAATATTACAAAGGATGGAGAAAATCATGATTGGACAACAAATTCTAGTACTAGGAGTTTTGAAACCCACCACCCTACTAAGGAAACCACAATGGACTGCCCAACAAATCTTTCTTTTCAATAAAGAAAAACATTTTTTTTTAAGCATTGAAGGTGGGATTGAGATGCTTGAACTCGAACATAAGCTTTACAATATAACACAACTCCTTGGCTTTAATCAGTAGGTCAAGAAGCGGCTGGCAGCAATTATTAACTTATTGTCTGTCGTAACGGTTTTGAGACCGCCAGACGTAAAAATGAGTTGTTTTAAAATTGAGAAAAATAAAAACGAGGGAGTCGCCACCAATCTTTATTAGGGTGTGATTGGCCACCCAAAAGTTTATCTTTTTAATAAAACTAAAAAAACGGGTTTAAAGTTTATTAAAAAGATATATTTCGGTCTACGAAAAATCAGGTTGGGTCCGAGAGTCGGTTACACGTGGGGAAGGATTAGCACCCCCACAACGTCCATAAATTGGTACCATTCAACTATGCGCTATTTTCAATGTCGGATAAAAATGGTTTTAGTTTAAAATTTAACATTAATTTCCTTCATTTAAAAAAAATATTCTTTTTTTTTGCTAAAATTTTTATTTAGGAATATTGAGAAAATCTTTAAGTTAAAGAATTATCTTAAAATTCTCCAACATCTAGGCAGAATTTAAAGTAACCCTTTTCGCTTAAGATTTAACACAACAATTCTTAAAATGAAATAACACTCTTTACAGAAAATTGTTGGTGACTCTCCAACATCTAGGCAGAGTACCATGAGTAAATTAAAGAGAGAATAATGCAGACAATTATTGATGATAATACGATAACGTATGTATGCTAATGAATGTCATGTAAAATGAAATGCAATTTAAGAGTTGGATTCTTAAATATAATAAGACCACCCCGACTCTCCAACATCTAAGCAGAGCTTAGGTGCGACTGTTTATATTTAAGATCTCAATTTTATTATACTTTTTATTTATTAATCTTATTTTTAATAAAATACAATTTAAGAGTTGGATTCTTAAATATAATGAGACCACCCCGACTCTCCAACATCTAGGCAGAGCTTAGGTGCGACTGTTTATATTTAAAATTCTAATTTTATTATACTTTTTTTATTTATTAATCTTATTATTAATATGAATTATGAACTCGTGTGAAAAGACTTAATGAAGTAAAATTTCCTAAATACCCCATCATCTAGGCGGCATTCGGGAACAAATTGCTTCCAATAGAATTTTCACACGTGTCCTTAGGATTTTTCGAACTTTGGACTTCAAGGATTTTGGATTTCGAGCGGTTTTGGATTTAATGAATTTTGAATTTTTAAGGGTTTTAAAAACCTAGGATTAAGAAATAGCGCTTAAGGTTTCGTTTTTAAGAAAATACGAACATCTCTAAAAATCCCCAACATCTAGGCGGATTTTTGAAGCAAGTTCGATTTTAATAATTTTTCAAAATTAATGAAAATTTTTTTTATGTTTATTTATGAAAAATTATTAACAATAATTCCCCAACATCTAGGCGAAATTATTATTTTAGAAAAATATTTTTATTCCCTCTAACATCTAGGCAGGAAAAATGATTATTATTTTTTAAAACATTTTAATATATTTTTATTATTATTTATTTTTAATTTTATTATTATTAAAACAATTAAACATTTATTCTAACAAACTTATAAATTTATCATGCATAAATATAAAATATATTTAAAATAACAAAAATAATAATATAAAAAAATTTAGAAAATTCAAAAAAAAAAAAATTTTTTTTTACCTGAACCGGACCGGTCAACGGTCCGATCAACGATGGTCCGGGCGGTCTGACCGATTCGGCGGTCGATAGGCGGTTCGTATGAACCGGTTCAAGGCTGGCTGGAACAGGTCGATGGGTCGGGTTGCGCGGATCTCGGGTCGGATTCGGGTCAATGCGCGGATCCTTCTTTGGTTAAAACGGCGTCGTTTTTGGTTTTATTGAAACGACGTCGTTTTGGCTATTGATAATTTATATAAAAGTCAAAAAAAAAATTTTTGCGTCATTTTTTTGGTCTTCAGAAAAAAACAACCCTCTTTTTTTTTTCTCTCTCTTCTTCTTCAGCCGCACGTCGGCCGGCTGTCGGTGCCGCCGCCGTTTGTCGGTCGCCGACCGTCGTCTACGGTTGTCGAAAAAACCCCAAAATTCTCTCACGAACTCTTCTCGACCCCCTGAGCACAGATCTGACATCTTTTTCACCAAAAACGGCCTTGATTCGCGTAGATTGGGTTTTAAAGTTTTCGGTTTTTCTTCTCTTTTTTTTTTTACGAAACTGATGATTTCTTGGCTTTTGCAGGTGGCTCGGCGCTGAGGTTCCTCGCCGTAGGCGAGGACTGTGTTATTTTTTTGGTTTTTGTTTTCATTTTTTTTTTGTGGCGGTTCTGTTTACGGTTGTTTATGGTTGTTTTGGGTTGGTTTTTGTGTTTGGGTATTTTGGGTGTTTGGATGGGTAGATCGAAATTTTCCGTTCCTGAACCCTCAAGCTGGAAAATTTTTTTTTTTGTTTCAGAGCTCTCACCTGAAAAATTTTTTTTCCCATTTTCTTTCTTTTTTTTCTTTCCTCCCCTTCTTCTTTTTGAAGTTTATGTGTTGATTTTATAGAGTTTCAATTAAGTGGGATTTTGCTGGCTGTAGGGTGGTTAGTTGGTAGCTATAGGGTGGCTGGCAGAAAGCTGGTCGGGGGGCTGGTTGGGTTGCTGATAAGGAGCTGGTCAAGGAGTTGGTCGAGGTAGCTCGGCCTCGCACCAACTCCTTGACTTCTTTCTTTTTTTTTTGTTTGTTTACTTATTTTTTTTTTCTGTTTTGTTTTTTTTCTTTTTTGTTTTGTTTTGTTAAATATTATTATTATTATAAAAAAATAAAATAGTAGACCCGGACAAAATCGATGTTTACGTTATCTCACCAAGAACGTGAGAAATTTTATCAACTTAAGTGGATTAGCAGGAACCTCCTTGTGAAGCAAGTCATAAAAGCAGTGCTGCAATCAATACAAGAAGTCAAACTTGATTTTGTCCTAATTTTGAGACGAGTTTGTGGTTAGAGGAATATTTCCAACCGCCAACTGGGAACAATGTTTTATTGTTTTATTAAATTACAAACAAGCAGCGAGATTAAGCAATGCTCAGTCCCACACGAAAAATAAAATAATCCCAGTGCAGGCAACGCCGGCAGCAGGACTCAAAGAATGGCCAACCCTCGATGAAGATATGTCAAGAAATTTTTTATTTGTTTTAGTAACAATAGTTTGATCATTGGATTTCTGCATCTCCAGAAACCTTATTGAAAATTGACAAAAACATTCTAGTCTTCTGCTAATGAGAAGCAAAATAGTCTTTGGATGTATGAAATGACAGCCTTACTGTTCTTCATTCATCCAGGCTGCTAGTGCCCATCCCACTACCAAGTTTACCAAAGAAGAATAGTTAATTTAAAGACACAAAGAAGCTAAACACGAGTTGACAACAGTGGTGTGTTAGTGCTAAACTTTTAGTTTCAGTAATTAAGATTCAAATATTTACGACCTCAAATATATTAAAAAAAAAAAAAAAGCTGAACACTAGTAGAACTGGCTTTTTCCTTAGTGCCCAACAGTCACACCCACTTAGAATCAAGGAATCAATGAGCTTCTCACCTTTTGAAATGCCAAAAGTAAGATGCAGAATTCAAAAAGTTGATAGGTAAATGACACTGTAAAGATAAAAGAAAGATTATAGTGGGGAATCATATTGAAAGATCTATCCATTCTGTGCTTTGCATCAAGAAATCAAAGAGTGCAGAAGCTCGATGTTAAAAATATCTATTTCTATTTGTTTCCAGCTAAAGTTGAATGTTGGGATTGATTTGCATAGCAGCTGGGAAGTCAAAACAAGGAACTCCTGATCTCTGGTGGTAATGCGTATTACTAGAAATAAAAGCATTATGATTAAACAAAATGGAACATGTAAAAAGATCAGCGAATTTTCCCTGAAAAAATATATATTAATTAAACAATGCAGCAGTTCCTGGAACATAATGTGCACAACCCATATCAAGTGAAAATAAACCAAAAAAAATATCAATACACTTGCTTCCATTTGCATATTAAAACGAATGTACCTCAGAAATTTGACTAGTTGAACATTGGCCTAACCACCCTCTTCTGCAAATCATGATTCTACTTGGTTGAATATGGAACTCTATCCAAGAAATGAACCAACTTTTATGATAAAAAAGAATAACAGACATTATTCTTGAGAACCTAAGGGCAGTATTAGCAGAAACCTTTTGTTCTGCTCACCTTGTATTCTCCTAGGCGGGCAATCAATTTTCCCCTTCTCCATTTCATTCCAATTACAATTGCCGAATATTGATAAAAATTCAAAAAATGGCCAAAAACGAAACTAGTTAAAGGTTAACATAGGAACTAATGTTGGGGCTAGCTTTGCTTTTAGGCCACCATCTGCTCCTGCTCCATGTACAATTGCTCCACCCAGGCAGCGAGCATCTCTGCCCCCCTAGAGTTGAGATGACACTGCTGCTGCTGCTCGTCCTCAGAACTGAGCTGTCCAGCAGGAGTGTCCTTCACTAGAGACTGGACCCAAGACACATCAGGCTCATCAGATGATCGTGTCATTGAGGGTGCTGGATTTCCCACATTGCTGCCACTGCTGCGGTACCCAAAAGAAACAGATTTTCTTAGTTTAGTTAGCTCTTCTCCCTGTATACCCCAGTCTAACTTGCCATCAGGGGAACCCCAATCTGAACGGTTAGAAGGCATTGCACTTGCTAAAGAAGCTGGTGACGAAAACCCTGAATGACGATTTACAGCTGTACGCTCAATAAAGCTCTGGCTTCGCTTTGCAAAGGCAGCTGACCTTGAACTTAAAACTGCTGCTGCTGTTGGCCCAGATGGATCAATCCCAAAGGATGCAGATGCCCTCACGGGAGACGATGCTAGGTTGGCTGGGTAGCTAGTTCGGAGCTTCTGGTTAATATTCTGGCGCATCTGGACTCCAGTGGGAGACTGCAGCTGAGGAGCTGCAGCATCATGAGAGGCTCCTTGTAGTTGCAGCAAAATAGTAGGATCAATAGATCCAAAAATATCTTCAAGGTTAGTGGGCTTCACCCCTCCAAACCTATTTAATTCCCCAGTTCGATCACTAGAGGTAGAAAAGGCTGAAGCAGTGGACAAGGAATTGTTCCAGCTGGTTGGGGAGGAAAGACCAGATATCTCATCAAATAGCTGCTGCTGCTGGCGGCGACGATGACTTTCAAGCCCAAGTAGTTCCATGTCAAAATCAATATCCCAAGCACTTAGAGCAGTTTTCAACCTACTACCAGGAAGCTGCAAGGTAGGAGATATGATGTTAGACTGGTTTGGCCACATCGCTCCACCCATAGTAGAAGAGGCACCAGTAGGGGTCAAGGGCGGTGTTGATGTTGGAGGTATCATAACGGATGGGGAGCCAAGCGCAAGTGGACTCATAGAACCCAAGTCTAATGAGGAACCACTAGCTGAATAAGATCTTGGGGAAGGCACCGCTGAACCTGTTGAAGCATACAAGGGACGAAGCTCCTCAGGCTTGTGAGCAAAGAAACATACCCTCCGGGTGCAATTAGTCTCATCCTTGCATAAACGAGTTCGGTACTGGGCAGGATGAAGCCAGCACTCAAAAATACCATGTGCGTACTCACAGTTATCACCCTGCCTGCAGGTTCCCTTACGAAATTCAGGACAAGGAACACAGCTATAATGATATTTCCTAGGATCACGCCTCCTTGCATTCTCCCCAGGATGAACAAAGGGGCACTCAGTCCAATCATGGGAGTAAGCCCTCGAGCAAGGCTTGACCTTGAAAGTATACATCCTAAACTCATCAGTCCCATATATCCCGTTCTTAATATCTGGAAGAGTAAGATCAACGGGATACTCTTTCTTATCAGTTCCATCTTTCAAAATCTGAGGCATTGAATTCTCTTGCTGCTCCTGCCCTTCCATTTCATTTCCTACTTGAGCAGGCAAACCCTCTATTTCGCCAACACTGCCACTTCCTTTCAAAAAAGACTCCAACATCTTCTTCCTCAAGCTGAAAACTGAGTTACAAGCTGAAGCAATCAAATCACCAGGCCGGTTTCCATTAGCATCAACAGAATTGGTATCAGCAGAAGCATCAAGCAAGATTTTGACAACCTCAGCCGAATCAAATGAACCACCACCAGCAGCACAGTGGACAGCCGTGGCCCCATCAGAACCACACGCCCTGTTAACATCAACACGGCCACTTTCAATAATATAATTCACCACATCCTTGCTCCCAAACATGGAAGCAATCAAAAGGGGTGTTCTTTCTTCAAACCCCATCTTCTTTGAACCCATTCTCCTTCCATACCACATGCTTGGCTCATCAATATCATAACCCTCTTCCTCAATAGCACTTTTGAAGCCAATCAGATCGTTTGAAGCCGACAACTCCAGCAAAACGGAGAACTTTTGAGGAAGCCCATCTTCTTTATGAGACTCACCCTCCATCATGAAACCAGTTTGAGTTGGTTTCTTCTTTGGACCACTGCACATGGAAATTTCTCTTCTTTTCTACAAAATTGCAAACAAAGAAAAAAAAAAAGAGAAAAATATTCAACTCATCCAATAAATTCAGACGCAAAAATTGACATGAAATGGGACAAAGAGAGAGAAAGGACTCTAAAACTCCACAATTCATGAATTTAACACAAAAAGAAAGACAAAGGCATCATAAATTTTTCCTAAAGCACTCAATTTTACAGAGAAAGTTCCAATCCTTAAAAACCAACCATTAATTTTGTAACAATTAAACTTATCCGAGAATTAAAAACCAAGACATAAAGTTGTAACCAAATAAGAAACAGAAAATCAGTTACAAAAACCAAAAACCTCAACAAAAATTAACTACACATACAAAAAGTCAAAAACACTACAGCAAAATTTCCAAAAATGGTACTAACATAAAGGAAACTAACTACCCTCAACATCAAAAACACTTCAAAGTTTCATCCTTTTCACACATTTTCTCACCCACCAAACAAACCACGAATAAAACACCTAAAAACAGAATGAAAAGAAAGAGAAAAAATATACCTTTGGAACACAAAAATGAGAACAAGAGCGAAACCCAGAATGTCTCTCTGGAGAAAAAAAACACAACCTTTGTGTCTTTTTAACTTCAAAGTTCAAAGTCAAGAGGAGAGCCTTTTTGGTTTTTTTTAATGGTTTTAATTTTTTATTATAAAAATGAAAAAAATAAGTATAGTAGTTTGTATATTTATATCATTTATTTTTTATTAAATATTTATAAATATAAAAATTATCGTAAGATAATTAATATTTTACATTTTATAAAAAAATCCTTTAAGTAAATTAAAAAAAAGTTAAAATCTACAAAAAGTTTTAAAAAATTATAAATACTAATATTAGAACTAAATTTATTTAAAGATCAAGTTATTTGTCTAAACTCGAAAATTTTTTAAAATTTTGAAAGAATTTGAACAAAAAATTAAAATTTTTTAAACAAATTTGAATACAATTTTTAGATTCATTTAAATTTTAAATAAAACATTAAATAAAAAATTTAAAACTTAAACCTATCCCTATAAGATCCAAATTCACATATATATATTTTTTATTTTTATATATGTGAATTATATAAAAATTAAGTTATATATAGATAAAAATAAAAAATATATATTATTAAACTTAATTTTTATATATTTTTATTTTTATTTTTATATATAATTTTTATTTTTAATTTATGTATATAATTAAATTTAATTTAGTTATTTTTTAAATTTTTTTATTATATAATTAAATTAATTGATAGATTTGAGATTTATTTTTTAATTTAAATTAAATTTAAAAATTTTTTAAAGCTTAAAATTTTAAATCGAATCAAATTTAAAAAAATATAAAAAGTATTAATATCAATCATAAATTTAACGAACCAACTCAATTTATGCATGAATACCTTTAATTATAATCAAATCTCAAATTTACAAAAATTTATTTTAAAAATAAATAATTTAAGCTAAACTCATTTCTATCCGCATTTTAAAAGCATACCATATATTTTTATTTTTATGAATTTCATATACAATTTTTTTATTATATTATCATGTTATATTTAAAATTATACAAAAGTCTTTACTTTGTCTTTTCCTTAAAAAATAGATAAAAATAAATAAATTCAAATGTAATGCACATGAAATGCAAATTAAACTTAAATTCCTTTTGACTTACTTTATTTTGTGGGGGTTTTACTACGTGGAGTGGGGCCCACATGAGTGGCTCTTAATATCTAACCACTAAGTGAGTGAAGAAACGCCACGTGTTGATAATTTTTTAATTTTCTGTGTGGAAACGGCCATTTGTCACGCCTCACACGTTTTAGGCTGCTAGCGGATGACGTGGACGCACCTGCACCGTCAGCAATGTTTTTTATTTTATTTTAAATCTTGTTCGTTAGTGGTTTCTGATAAAATTAGCCGACTGTGACTTTCCATTGTGGAGACACGCGATAGCGATGAACGGACGGAAGACGTACGGCAGGGAGTTTACTTGTCTGCGAAGGATGCGGGCGGTCGAATTGGATATTGTCTTAGGGAGACAAATTCTTTGATGCTATCGACGAATCGCAGCGTTACGATGAGTTCTAGAAGCAGTAATTTGTCGTCTTGTTGGGACTTTTTTGGCTAACTTGTTGTAAAAACGTATGTTTGATAAGTTGTATATTATTTTATATTGATATATATAATATAAAAATTATTATATTATAATACATATTTACAAGATAAAAATAATTTTTTTTTATTATTACCCAACTTAAATACGATTTTTATTAAAATTTTAAATTATATTATTTTTATTTTTATATTATATTATTATATTATATTTAAAAATAATGATATGTAAATATATATATATATATTTAAAACTCATTAAATATTTAAATGAGAACTTTAATTGTTATGGCAATTTTTTACGATAACGACTGATCAGATAAAATTTTGGACAATCTTGGGACATATTTGCTAATTTTAGATTAGAAAATAAAGAATCCAATAACCTAATAATCCAAAATAAAACATTAAAATTTTTTATATTTTTTGTTATTTATTATTACAACAAAAAAAATTTATTTTTTTTTTTAAATATTTGATATACTGCTCATACAATTTTTTAATTTTATAAATGAAATTAATAATATGACATATATTTTATATTTTTAAAAGTAATTTTTTATTTTTAAATATACATTAAAGGTATGTACATCCGATTAATTTAATTTATAAAATTAAAAAAAAACTCAATTATTAATATATTTGATAATTTTTTAATTAAATTTTAAATCATTTTGCATAATTTTTCCTTTATCTCATTAACAAGGTTTTTATATTTTAAATTCAAATCATATTATATAAAATTTGTTTATAATTTTATATTAAATAAAATTTTTTATTAAATAAATGTGACAAGAATTTGGAGTCTAACTCTAAGAATATAATATTAACAACCGTTTACACTTCATTTCAAATGGATAAACGCCAAAACCTTCAGCATTGGTAATGTTCCCAACTTTAAGGTGCTGCAAACATAAGGATCAAATCATAATTTTTTTTAAAGATATGATTATTAAAAAAAAAAATGGCTTGACAATATTTTTATTTTTATTTTTTAGTAGAGATAAAAATTTTATATTTTAATAATGTTAGTGTATCTGTTCAAAGATAATGGCTTGACAATTAATTAATAAAATGGGTCGAACAAATATGATTTTTGGGGCGACAATTTTGACTACGGTTCACATAGAAATATATTAAAGCACCAAAAGAAAAGTCCATGGCGTGCTCAAATAAGGGACCCACTCATAAAATAATAATAATAATAAACGACACTAAGGTTTACAAAAATTGCGGAGAAGATTTTGTGATATTAACCAAAAAAAAAATTCTACCTCAGACGGACCTTTCATTGTAGACGACACCAAAATTGATGTCATTGTTCATGAATGGAAAAAGATTGCAATTTGATTTTGTAATCAACATCACCTTTTCATAATATCAGCAAATTTTATATAAAACTTTATGGGTGAAGTTTGTAAAATTTTTTATGAAAAATAAATAAATTAAAAAATTTCATCATATAAGTTAATAATGTAAATTTTGAAAAAAAAATTTAATAAATTTTGATATATTTATTAAATAAATATTTTTAATAAAAATATTGACATAATTTTTATCGTTAAATAAATATTGATTAAATTTAAATTATAAATAATTTTTAATAATTTTTATTTATTATTGATTTTCACATTTAAATTTATCAATCTATCGATTTAAATTTTTATTAAAATTTTTATTTACTAATTTCTAATAAAAAATTTTCTTATAAAATATTATGTAAAATTTGTTCATTTATGAATATATAATCATTTAATATATAAAGAAAAAAGTGGAAATTGCTTTAATTATTTGAAAAAAAGAAAAAAATAATGAGTTTATTAATATAATTGGTCATGAATCCCTTATTGAACTTATAATATAAAGTTATATATAAAAAATCTATCAAGCTGTTATTTAATAATATTAAAAATTGACTCTAAAATTAAAAATTTTAAATTCGAACTTCAATCATAATTAAAAAAAATATTATATAAAAAAATCTCATAAAACGGCAACATAGAAATAATTGGGGGGGGGGTAATAATGAACTTTTCATATGGTTGATTATCAATGAAACTAAGAATTTTAGAAAAAAAAAATTTTTTAAATGAATTGATCATATTTTTTCGAGAGGACATTCTTTGATCAAATTATAATTTTCTACATTCATTTCCAAAATAAGTGTCAAAGTAAATGACTAAGTCCATGAACCTAAGTCAAGCTTGTACATAAGCATTGCCGGTTAGACATCAAATCAAATTTGTAATAAGTTTTTTAATATAAAAACAAAAATGATAAAAGGTGCGACAAGTGACTAGTTGTTGGATTGAAGGCAAGTAAGGAAATTAATAGATAAGATATGGGTACAGTAAAATATTTTTTTTTATATTATATTCATCTTTGTATTTATATTTAACGAATATTTTAAATTTATTCATATTTTTATTTTTTAAGATATTTAATAGATACGAGGATTCCCCCTACCTATAACTTTTAAAAAAATAATAACTAATTTTTTTAATTATTATCTTATATATTTAGGTATTTTTATAAATATATATTAATTTATATTTTTATAAAAATATATTAATTTTAATTAATTTAAAATAATAATTTATATTATTTAATAATTTTTTATTAAATATATATAAATATATATATATATGATATTAATATTATATTACTTATTTTTATATCTGTATCTAATAAAAATTTAAAATTGTATCAATTATCATCTTCATGCTAATAATGTAATATTTATCCTTATTTTTATTCGAATAAAAAGTTAAAATTTTCATTAAATACAAGTAAAATCGAGTTGTTTATTTTAAATTTGTTTTAGAAATTGAAGACAAGGGGAAAGGAAAGATCCTTTTAGGAATCGAGGAGTCTCTACATCTATCTGTAAACGAAGATGGGCTATTTGTCTCTTTTGGTCTCTCTATTTACTTCATTTACTTCTGAAAGTAGTCTCGTTTTCGAATAATGTGACGGGAGGAAATGAAATTGTATATAATTATGTTTTATCATTGAATTTTAAAATGATATCACGACATGATAATCAGCTCTCGTCTTGTTATCAAATGAATTATAAGTGAGAATATTACAAATATTTAATATATATTTATATATATATATATGGGTTAATTGAACTTTTCCTTGAGTGAACTATTGTCGAAATATTTTTGGAGTTAAAACAAAACCAATAAGATTTAGGGTTAGGGAACAGTTTCAATTAAGATCAAAGTGAAAATTATCTCAAGGCATTATATATAATATTCAATCCTAGTAAACCATGAGAATTTTGCATGGCAATAAAAACTACAAATTCATGGATATCAAGCTATATTTTAAAGATTCTTCTCTATTTTTTAAATTATTTTTAGAGTTTAAATTCAAAATTTTCAATTTTGAAATTATTTTTTATATTTAAATTTATCAAGATTTGATTACTAATAATTGAAAATTAAAAATCTAATATTTTACTGCTGAATTAATAATTTTTAGAAACTTTTTGAGACGTGTAAATAAAACTTGAGTAGATAATATACTTAAAGATATATGAAGATATATATATTTATATATATATAGTAAATGGGGAGCATTTTTTATGAAAAATGGTGGTGATTGGAAGTTCTATAAAGTTTATTAGAACGATGAAATTTGGGGAAGTACTTCTATAATTTCTTTCTAACTTTTGGGTTTTGGAGGGGATGAGATTGGGAAGAAAAAAACAAAAACAACAATGGGAATGGACCAGGAAATTAGAGCGGAAGATGTAACATCAGTGCCTAGTTCAGCAATTTCCAGCACCGAAAATAAGCCATCTAAATCAAACGGGAAGTAAAGTCAGACTTCTCCTGGAAAAATTGCCTTAGCATTGCAACAGAGTTTCCTTTTTCCACAAGGTGAGCTTTTAATGGAAAGAACCACAACCAGGACCATCGGTTTTCTGCCATGCCATCTCGCCTGTGGCGCATCTTTTGTTGCTGCCACTCGTTCTCTCACTGCAAAATTTAGGTTCAAAACCACAGTAGACGAGAAAGATTTGGAAGGAGAAAAACTCTTTCTCTAGCCATCACATCAAAGCGCTAAGGTCCAAACATCTTCAATTAAAAAGATTGGAGAAGTGATGAATTCCTTATATACTGTAGCAAAAGCATATGCATTATGTTTACAAAGACACGTAAATGGTTTGAAGACCTGAGTGGGTGAAAGTGACAGCTCGGAGTCCTGAGGAAATGTTCAAACTCGTGTACAATCATGAACCATTTGGCAGCTAATGCAAGGATTAGATGTCTTCGAACTTTTTACAAACGTGGTTTCTCCTTGCTGGAGTAGTTGTCTTTCCACGTCCTTTATCAATTTTTAGTGTTAAATCCTTGTCCCTGCCCTGTCACTCAACGTGACCGGACCTGGAAGAGAAATGACAGGAACCTAAAGGAATTTACAGGAAATTTGTCACCTCCATGTTCATTTCCGGGTAAAAGAAAAAGCAGTGGCCTAGGATTTAGGAAACTTGGTTGATTTGGATACGAAACATAGGGACTAGGAAGCAGTAGTAAATGGTTTGTGAGACCAAAAAGGTTAGGCAGGGCTTGAGTCAGAAGAAAAGGCTATGAATTTGGCCAAGGTTTGTCACTTGGGTGCCTTTAGTAGTTTGAAAAATATTATTATAGCGACCTAAGCTTCTAGTAAGATTGATGAGATTAAAAATAATAATATAAATTATTATAATTATTTGATTGAAAAAAAATACTGTAATTATTTTTGAAAAAAAATTTTATATTAAATAAATTTTAATAAAATTAATATTTAAATTTAATTGATGACATAACAAACTCAATTACACTAAAAACTGATAAAATCCAAATTCTACTTAAAGTGACATTGTAGTAAATTGAAGTGATATTGTAGGTTTATGACAAGCCCATTCACCTGGAATCAGAAGCCTGAAACGGGAAACAGATGGGCAGGTGATTATACTTTATAGTGGGCTCAGTCATACAGGCAAGATTACAGATTAATCTAAGTAATGCAGGCAAGCTGAATTATGGTAACACGTTACCCTTAGGAGAAGAACTTCTTTACATTCTTTGTTTGCTACTGATACAACACAAAAATAAATACCCGAAAAGAATTACGGGAATGCTTGGCATACAAGGGTTTTAGATACAAAAAGCTACATTATATATTTAATTACAGCATCAAAAAATCAGTTCAGATTAATTTTTGCAGGAAGACATATTCCAGGAGCTTGTTCGTTCACAGCAACACCTTCACATGCAACTAGTTTCACAACAGACTGAGGAGTGAGATTGTACTTCTTTCGAGCCTCAGTAAAGCTCCTCCCAAGCACTCCTTCAAGCCAATCTTCTACCGCTCCCTTTTTGTCTGCTAACCAGGCAGCCGCGAGTATTTGTTCCATGACTTCTTGATCTATCTCTAATGGAACCTCAGATCCAACAGTCGAGTGAAATTGTGATTTGACTTCGTTTACAATTTTATTGGCAAGTCCATCAAAATCAAATGGCCTGAAAAGTATCTTTTTATATACTTGGCTAAAGATTTCTTCCATCCAACCTTCTGAGTTCTCAGAGAGAGACTCACTTTCAGAGTCCCCCAAACCCATGCCCTCATCTGTCTCCTCCACAGGAAGATTCAAATCCAGACAGGATCTGGACGCCTTGTGTACTCGTTCTTGTGTGTCTGTTTTTTCCATCTCGTAAGATTCAACGGTGTCTATCAGCTTTCTTTTATTGACAGACGCAGAAGCGGAAGCTTCTTTTATTGCGGTAACTCTTATGCCTGTGTCGTTGCTTCTGCTGACGTCATCAAAATTAGAACCAACTATGATTTGCATTTGCCAACTTTTGGCTCCAAGTATTCTTTCCTCAGTGAATTTCATGAGTTTTGTCTCACAGAGAACATTTATATTACTTTTTGTGATGGATGATGACGTTATCAGAACCATATTGTTGATGCCGATTTCTCTCCCATGTGAATCGGGAAATTTACCTGTTCTAATAGCCTGGTTCAAACTATGTCGGACAAAATAATCAGCCTTATCTACATTGTCAAGGAAGACAACAGAATGGGGTTTCTTTCTCAACTCCTCAGCAATAAAGTCGGAAACTGTTTTCCCTCTAAACTTCAAATCATAACCATTTAACTCTTGGCATTCAAAAATAGAGTTTGACTGGTTAGCTTTGTCTTGGGAACTCAAATCCACAGATATTAAGTATTCCTGGCTGCCAAATAGTACCTCAGCAAGTGCTAAAGCAATTCTCTTTTTTCCGACTCTGTCAGGACCAAGGAAAGTAAGCCAAATATCCCCTTTATGATTTATGCCATGACGGCTTCCATACCTGCTCCTTAATTGGGATATAGCTTGGCTAACAGAATTTACAGCTTTATCTTGCCAGCCAACTCTTTCAGCAAGAACTTTTCTAATGGACTTGTAATCTCCTTGATCAAACTGCTCTCCTGATGTAAGACCAGAGCATGCCGAAGATTGAGTAAATTGATATGAACTATTCTCACTATTTGCATCAAATTCAGCAGATATAGAACCTGAGAAGCGCTGAAAATGTCCTTTACAATCTAGAGATTTTGTAGTGTTTGATTCCAGACTGGTTGATGCATATATTGTTCCTAACTTCAAATCTGTGGTAACGGGAGAAACAAAAAAGGATGGTGCGCATCCATGACATGAACTCAGATTTTGCTGAGGGTGATAGGTAAACCAGGGCACATCCTTACCTGTCTGCTGAGCTACGCTTGAATCATCAAGTAACCTGGACTGGAAATTCATATTCTGAGCTTCAGAAGTTCGTTCTATCGGTAGGTTATGTCTTGGTAGAAAAATCTTTTGCATGTGCATTTGTCTGCTGGAACATTGATTGGGAAATCGATTTTCATTGATAGATGGATCTTCAGCACTTCTTTGCTTCTTTTCAGTTGCAAACTGAGGGCCCTCAACTAGTGGGACTTGGGACATGGACGGGATAAAATCTAAGTTGGGGAACGGCGGAGTGTGATGGAGACGTTGGCAAATATCATTCCATTTTTTCTGCAACGCCAAAACTTTAGCATTTAACATGGTTTCGCCATCTTCAGTCTGCACTGAATGACAAAGCACATTCTTAAATAAACATAATTATAATTTTATCATGAAATAGAGCATATGACTAATGCCAACAATGGATAAAAAGTAGGTGTACTTGTATATCCTATGCCAAGTCAAAGATTTCAAAAACTGACGTGTTAACCCACCTTTAACACATCCTCTCCCTTGCTTGTGTTAACTGCAGCCATCCATAACCAAGAAGGCAAGTTTTCTGAATACTGATCAACAACTGAAACTGTTGACCCTACCTTCAGAATAGCAGCAACTTCTTGTTCATACTTCTCACTGCAAAGGTTACATCGAGGGATAGATTGGTTTCTGCCATTTAATGGACTTCTCAAATCTGATGGCGTGGGAAAGAAGCCACCAAATGGAACAAAGGACCCCATCAAGCTGTAAATATATCATAAACATGTAACTGTGAGATCCAATGGGTGAAAAACTGTCAGAAGCTAAAGTGCACAGGTTAGTAACATTCATATATCAATGTAACTTAGAATGGCAGAAACTACTAAAGTGCAATCAAATATCATCTATATCTCATACAGTAACACTTAAAACACACATACATTAAGGCATGTTAGAAGCCACTCCTCGGTATCTCATACAGTAAACCATGGATATGGTGCGCTAAAGACAACATTCGATCAAGATGGTCACCAGAGAAAATGAACTTCAGAGCTCTATCTGGTTGATGCTGTCTATAAAAAAAATCAAACCCAGTTTTTGCACCAAAACCTAGAGACGTAAGAACTTAATTCAGTCTTAAGATATTTTATTGAAATACTGCTTCTCCATTTCTTCAACTGATACCGACATCTACACATTAAAGGGACAACTGATGGCTGATAGCCCTGACATAGCTCCGACCATTTATTTTTTATTACCATTATCTTATCAAGTACTACTATTTTGTTTGTTAGTATTATAAAGGACAAAGATTCATTTATTTTATTGAATACATGCACTCACAAGAGTCACAAAACATCAGGGAGGCAAAAACCCCTGAACAGAAGAATTATTTAATAATCTAACACACAAAAAGTAAAAAGCAACTAAAAATAAAGGACATTACATACAAAAAAAAAAAAATGGTGACTCCACTTCCAGAAATTCGTAGAGAAAACTTCAGTTTTTGCAAGAACTAACAAAAAGCAATGAAGCAAAATAAGTACAACAAACAAACATAGTTTCAAATGCATATGAAAGATGTTTGAAGCATCGTAAGCAAAAACCCACCTGGATTTGGAGTGAACCCCATCAAAAAAAATCTTGGAAGAAGTAATAGGCAACATATGCAAATCCCAATCTTTTTCTATATTGGGAAACTTATCGGAAAACTTCCTATACATTTCAACACTAGCCACAGCTCCAATCAACCATAATTTCCTTCTGTAAACTTCCATTAAACCCGTTAATTTCAAAACCAAAGAGCTAACAGAATCGCTTAAAACCCCATCCAAAATCAACCCATTTAAATCCCCAAAATTTATAACCACTCCTCCTTCAGACCCATTACATTTCTGCAAAATGCCTTCCATTTGCTTCAACTTAAACCCAAAATTTTCCTCATTTCCTTCAATAACAAACTCATTAACCTCCTTTTCAATCGAAATCATAATCAACCCAGCCAAATCACCGTCAAAGAAAGGTGAATTTTCTTTTGTAAAACTCTCTGTAAAACCCCTCAAAGCTTCCATAGCACAAACCCCAACAAGCAACGGGCATTTCCCGCTCTTTTTAACCATAACTTTGCCTATCCTTCTACAATTCTCATCAAACCCATCTTCATAACCCGCAAACGGGAAATTGAACCCGACTCGACCCGAAACCGTATCCGTCAAGTTAGACAGAAAAATAGGTGGGCAACGGGTACGTGAAAACCGAGAGGAAACTTGAGTTACCGGCGGGTGAACTAAAGCTAACTTTATGTCACAGCTCCGGAACCCAGCTTCTCCAAAAACCCGACTAACAATCGGGTCATCGAGAATCGATAAAACGAAGTATTTAAGCTCGACCTTCAACAGAGACGTCGTTTGAGAACAACCGCTGGCGTTATTGTTATTATTATTGTTACTGTGTAACTGCTGTAAATAGCAGCTTTCTGGACGGCGCCGTTGATTGGCTTGTGACCGTTTGATTGCGGCCATCAAGGAGTTGGATATCGGAGGGTCCTCGACGGTCTTCAATGAAGATAAACGGTCGAGTGAAACACCGACGCAAAGCTCCAACGCGCGGAATTGGAGCCCAGACGGGTACGCGCTGCTTCGTGCGCGTGCACACGAGTCTCGGAGAGTGGACGACGGGAAGGAAAGCAGCGCCGACACCACGTGGAGTGACGTCGTTTGTGCATGGCTCCTTCGACCCGCTACGGCCACCGCTTCATCTAACGCACGCGCAGCCTCTTCCGTTAAGCATTGCCGAGCTACGGTTACCGCAGTCGGCATCGCCGGCAAGCATAAAAAAAAAAACCCACGACGCCAACAACCAAAAATATATATATTTGATTTTTAATTAATAAAAATGTATTTCAATCAAGGGAGGAAAACTCAAAATCGAAATTAAAAAAAAAAAAAACAAACAAACAACTATTACTACAAAATAAAAATTGTGTTTTTTTGTAATTAGACTGTTGGTGTTTGCGTGTGTGTGGCGTTGTGTAATGGGAGAAGGAACAAACAGATAGTGAGCATAGATTCTTTATCACTCAAAAGAAAGATCTTCTCTCTCACTTTTACTAATCCCAGTTGCAGCATAAATGTATCATTTTTTAGTAATATACTATTTATAGATTTGGGTTTACTTTTGAGAAGGAGATGTGTTGTCCACTGCAGCAAATGGGCCAAACGAAGGAGCGGTGGAGTCTCTGTCGACGCTCTTTTGAGCTTTGAGCCTTGAAACAAGCTTTTCTTTCGAGGAAAGAGAGAAAGAAAACAAAAGAGCATCGATCCAATACACTATTCTCTAGTCTCCACCAACTGTATCCCTGCCGTCGCAGTCATGGAAAAAACTCCAATATTTAAAATGCACAGTACATAGACGCCTTTCTTCCTTCTTGGAAATTTCTCAACTCATCTCTATGAATTATACCTTCATTTTCTATTTTAATATTTGTGTAGTTAAGATATTTTGGGCTTGAAAGCTGCTGCACGACGCCGTGAGCCACTCCTGGCCTCTCATGTTTTATCTTTATTATACTCACGTTTAGAAATCAAGTGTTTTTTTATTTAGAAAAAAAATTTGTATTGTATTTTTTTAGTAGAAAATGTATGATAAATATTAGTGATAAATAATTTAGGTTACTGAGGGGACATTTCCATTTATTAGAATTTGAAATTTTTTATTTAAAGAAGAGGAATGATATTTTATAGATACTGAAGGTTGATTTAGTTGACTGAATTCGTTTTTCTCGTTATAAAATGCTTAGGTTGTTTTGTTGGTGACTCTCCTTGGTGCTATATAAAATGTAGTTAGATGATAGATTGAGAAAAAAATATATAATACTAATTTGAAATTGTAGTATATAATTTAATTTAAATTAATTTTAGATATTAAATTTATATTTAGTACATAAGGTGATATAAAAGATAGAATAATAATTATTTTATATTATATTTAGTTTATGTTTTAAAAAAATGATATGATTACGAGAAGGATTAATCATTTTTTTAATATATGATGATTTAATTTTTTAAAAATTAAGATAATTATTTTTAATTTATAAGATTAAATTTATATGTTTTATTGTAGTTTTAAAAATTATATCACTAATTTAAATTGTATAAATTAACAAAAAAACTTTACTAACTAATAAATTTTTCTATCATAATTCTTGTATGTATTAAATACGATATAATATAATACTATTTAATTTAATGCTAATCATAATATCATTTTACTATATTTTATCATAATTTTAAGCATCAAATGCACTTTAAATGTATATATTAAATTCAAATTGAAATGTGAAAATTGAAAAAAATGGAATGAACCAAATTATATATATATATTTTAGATTTTTTTAAAATTTTTATAAAATAAAGTAATTATTTTATGTATAAATTTCTTTAAATATATTAAAAATTATATTAAAATAATATATAAAAATAAAAAATTTCAAATTTAAAAACAATTAACATAATCGATAAAACTTATTTAGATCCAATTGATTTTAAAAAAATATCGATTCAAATTTAAATCAAATTTTAAAAATGATAATATTATACATTATTGAAAAATATTAAATCTAATTTAATTCGATCTGAACTATTATTATCTTAAATTATATATCTTAATTTTAAAAAATACACATCTAATTTTGATTTGGTGTTATAAAAACAGATTATCTTTTATTGTTATATATTTAAAGACACTATAAAAGATAAAGATGGATGAAAAAATCCAATATTCATGGGTGGGGTTTGAATTAGGTGATGCAATAATTTGACATGAATGAGGCAGGAAATCATGCTAAACTTTGTTATTGAATTGATTTTTATATAGAGTTTAATTGATACGAAGCTTTTCATAATACCAAAAAAGAAATGGAGGAGAGAGAGAAAAAAAAGATGCAAAAACGTTAAGTTGACACAATTCCATGCCAATTAGCCACTCCTTGGTAACGGGTCATTGTCAGATGGGACCCAAACTAGAGGGTCCCCCTTCCATTGATTGGTCCATATGGTCACGTGCAAGGCAGGTAGGTCCAGTCCTTTTATGCCCTTTACTCTAAACTAATGGGAAACTGCAACGTGGAATGAACTAATCATGAGTGAATGTAGATGATTGTTTCTCTGTTGAGGATAGCTCCGAATGGAAGAGAACCAATTGAAGTTCAATTGTTTTTCTGTCTCTCCTCGTCTCAATGCAAAAAGGTGTTTGATTTTACGTTCCCTTTTCGTTTGTTCCCTACTATTTTTCTTTTTATTTTCTTTTCTTTCCAGTTTCCCAACATCTTTTTTTTTTAAATAGGAAATGCCCAAGAAATATTATTCATTCCGCTTTGGTAAATTTCCATTCTAATTGTACCTTTTGTGCTAAAGTTTTAATTTTATTATATTAGTTTGCATAAGTGAATAAGAAAATTTAAATTCCAAAATTTTATTTTAAAAAATATATGTGATTACCGACGCAACAATTTACATCGAAATTAAATGGTTCTAAGTATTTTTTCAAAAGATGATTAATTAAAAATTTATTGTATTTTTAATAACAATTTATAATCTATGGCTTTTTTTAAAGTTCAATAAATTCAATTGTAGAATATTTTATTTTAATATAAAATTTTAATATATTTAAATAATTTTTCATATAAAATTATTTTATTTTATAAAAATTTAATATATATATATTAATAAAAAAATATTATTTGAGACATTGTTTTTTTTTTCAAAAACTCGTCGTGTGACAGCTTGGGTTACTCAACCCAACTTGCAATCCTCACCGCAGCACTGGACAAACCACGTAGCATCGACAAACAGGGCGTGAGAGGAAGGGTGGCAATCATGGAAGCTGAAAAGGTAGAGAATATCTAAAGTAGCTTTTGTTGAACCTCTCTTTCTTCATAAAGTAGCTTTTGCTCGACACCAAAAAAAATTTGTCGGCCCTCTACCATTTTGTTTTTTCTATTTTCAGACCACGCTAAACGACAAACAATCTGGGATCTTGCTTTTGCTACTTTATATTTTCTTCACAAGCTTGTCATTGATTGGTTAATGTCATAACATAATATGTTCGGATACAGTAAGATTTACTAACATGTAGATTTTTTATATTTGAATTTATCAAGATTAAGTGTTCATTTGAACGAGTAATGAATTAATTTTGATGAAATTAAAAATAATAATAAAATTAAAATTAATTATTATAATGATAAAATTAAAATTAATAATAAAAAAATATATTTAAATATAAATATAACGATGATAGTGAGTTAATAATGTAATATGAAAAAATGTGATTGACTTTGAACAGATTTGAGTAAAAATTCAAAGTAATTAAATTAAACCCACTAATAAGAAAAAAAAAAAAGAGTTGTGTGTTTAATACAACTTCAACGGTAGGATGGGCACTCGATCATTTGATGTGACACCATTTTTCTAAATGGAAAAAACAGGATTTCAATGGGGAAGGGAGGGATGAAGAAAATTACTATGAAAGATGAAAATGAACATGGGTCGGTGTGTGTGTGGGGAGTGTCGACCAATATGTATATTTTCTTTTATCAGAGGGAAGCAATGCTCCTTGTTTAATGGGTTGCTGGATTTGTAAGATTCTCCGTAACACATTCAACCTTCCACTGAAATATGAAGCTGAAAAGTGAAAACTACTACTACAAATGAAAGCATATTTGGGTATAGTGCCAAAATACTGAAGCCCCTCTTCAGTTAGCTATTTGGGATGATGGACTTTTATAAGATGGTGCTATTTTTTATTTTAATATGGTTATTGATATCATTTTCAACATCGATAATTTAAAAGAAATCAGACATTATTTTTGAATTTATTATGATAAATATTAATTTAAATATATAAAAATTTATAATATAAAATAATTATTAATGATTTTGAAAGGAAAGTTTTAATCTATATATTTTTTTGTATAATATTTATTATTGTTAATTTTACATATGATTTTATCTCAATGATAAAATTTTTTCATCTTTTTATGTGAGAATTAGATCATCCTCTAAAATAATGATCTAATTACTTTCTGTAATTCAAAATCAACGTCATATAAAATCACAAGTGATTATCAAATTAAATTCAATAATCTAATCACTATTAATAGATTACCATTAATTTTTGAATAATCATCCCACATCAAACATTACCTAAATCCTTCCAAACAAAAGAAAAAAGTTTAAAGTAAATAATTAAGAGCAATTGTTTAGAAAGAGGAAGATTTGAGATTATCTAGAAGACATCATGTTTATTAATGTAATTCTTATTTTGGTGATCGAAAGACTCACTAAAAGATAAAATGGAGAATGTGCCCGACTTATTGTAAAGAATAAGATCAAAGGATGCCAAAGATAATATTTTGAGACACATTTTGATGTTCAAATTAGTCAAGTATACGAGGGAAGCAATAGAAAGCATAAAATAACAAAAGAAAGCAAAGAGAGAGTTAAATAGTATTTTTCATGCATGATTTAATTCTTCTTTTTATATCTCATAGATGATAACATAACTAGTTGAATAACAATAAGTAAGCCCTAATTAATGTGAGTCATAATCTTGTTGATACGATGATTAAAATATAATAATATCAAAAATTATAAAATAATACACTTTCTATCTCAAATTATTTCGATGTTATTGATTATTACAGAGTTTAAAAAAAAATTTTGATTTCAATGTATTTAATATTAAATTTTAAATTTTTTTATAAAATTCAAATTTCGAGATTTTTAATGTCAAAAAATAAAAAATATTATAAAATAATTTTAAAATATAAAAAATAAAAATTTTAAATATTAAAAAAAAAGAGAATATAATTTTAAGATATACAAAAATGAAAAAAAAAAAAAAAAAAAAAGAGACGGAAGGAGCACTATCTTTACGAGAAACAAAGATAACATATGAAAGACCTAGCTAGATTTGTTTAAAAGGCATATTCAAATTGTTTTAAACACCCATAAACATTTTGTTAAAACTAGTTTAAGGCATGCTGATTTACACATGAAAAGTTATTACTAAAAATAGGATCAAACAATCTTTTTTTAGTCACTTGAACTTAAATTAAGCAGCAACCTGTTAAGGAATTGACAAAGTTTGAAGTAAAATTTTACTTACTTTTGTAGCAATAAGAGTTTTAATATATAAATATTGTACCTACACATTACTCACATGAAATTGATAAATAAGTTGAATATTTAATATTAGACGAATATTTTGGATCGGATTAATTTTTTTTATTTATAATTTCAAAGAATTCGTTTGAAAAAATTCGAAGTTGCTATGTAAAATATTAAATCCTCGTGCTTAATTCGTACGGTAATTTGGGTTCTATTCCTTTTATAAAAATAAAAAACCTCGAAAACTAACTGTAAAAATAATTATATTTATTTTTTTAATAGAAGAAATTTTGTTAATTATAAGAAGCAAAAAAAAAAAAAGAAGTTATTTTGGAGTCGTTTTTGAGCAGGCTCAGTTCGTAATGAGATCCTAATGGCCCTATCTCAATGCCTGGGCTCAACAAAATTAATCTTCACTGCCTAAGCCCAAGTTAAACAATAAGCAAAGAAATCCAAAACAACCCTAAAAGGCTAAAACCTCGGAAGGGCAAAAACCCTGAGTTCAACTAATCTCAGTTTATCAGATTCGCTTCTTCTTCATCGTTCTTGTTGTTGTCGTTGTTGTTTTTTAAGGTTGTTTGTGAGCTTGTTATTACCAGAAATGAGGATTGCTCGAGTTCTGTTGGGTTCACTCGAAGGTGGGTTACCACGCCCACGCCCATGTCAGCATCCCCGAATTGTCAGATTTCTCTCAACAGGTTCATTTTCAAATACCTTCTTTTTTTCCTTTGCAAATTTCTTTAAAAAAATTTCCCTTAAATCACAATTTTGTTTGTTTATCATAAAATAGGGAATGGGTTTGATGGGCAGCACCCAAATTCCAACTCATTTGAGTCAGCCGATGAATTTGAACGGAGGATTTTTGGTGGGTTTTCTGTGGATAGTCCAAAGGCTCAATCTTTTTACGAAAAGCTTGATAGACTTGAGAGGTCACGTGGCCGTTCCGGTTCTCCAATGGGTAGTGAAGATGAGTCTGCAATGGATGGCTTGGACGAGAGTTTCAATACATTATCGGATGGAATGGATGGGAAATTGAAGAAAGCGGCCACTTACTTCAAGTTCGATAAAGGTGAAATTGAGAAGGATGATTATGCTTTTCGACCAGATGTTAGCTTTCAATCTGGAATGAAGTATGAACTTAAGGTTTGTTTTTTTTGGCAATCTTTGTTTCTTATTAATATCATGATTAAGGATTTTTGGAAACTGAAGCCAGAATTTGATCTTTCTTATTTGTCATTCACGTATTTCTTGCTTATAGCCAAGCTTTGACGTAGGTGTTTCTGTTATGATTCCGATTGAGTTAAATAAACGATCAATTGACTTGATGCGGGAATGTGTTTTGCAAAGTTAAAGGGTGTCAAAGAACGAGTAGTTAGAAAACAATGATTTTATGAGGTTCATGAATGATTAGTTAGTAAAACTTAGAGAAATTTCTGATTCATTATGCTTACATGTTCAATCTATAATTCCTGGTCTTTTCCGCTAATTGTTTGTCCTTAAGATCAGGATGTGTTCTGGAGGTGATGTTTTGAAGCACTTTAGAATGGTTGATAGTGTTCATTTGCAGTTTGGAGAATTATTTTGCATGATTTATCATATTTACAGGGATAAACGAAACTCTGAATGGTCTTAAAAGTCATTTTTTTGAATGAAATTAATTTAATTCCTAAGAAACCAAGGATAGAAGTATAACCTACATTACATCTTTCTATCTATACCTCATTGGATATCATCAGGGTATGATACAATAGTCCAACCCAATCTATCAAACAAACTAAAGCAAAAGTCTGCAAAACCATTGGCTTTCTCAGGCCTACCTCTGATAGAAGAAAACCTCCCTTCATTGGCTTTCACAGGCTACAACTAGTTTTAATTCATTGTTTAAAGACAAATTTTGATAGAAAAACATAAAGCTTACAGCGTAGATATGTACCCATAAATGACTAATCAATACAAAATCATAGCATGTAGCTTTAATGCAAAAAAGAAATCTTTGAATGTGCAGATTCGTTATGCTTTGCAGTGTCTGGAAATCATTATAAATAGTCATATGCTGCTATTCCTTTGTGGTTTTGGTATGCTAACAGTTACATTATCGTTTCATTCAAATTCTGTGGCATAATGCAGGATCTTGATCTTAGAAGGCCAGGAGTACGTAAACCTGCCCAAAACATCAAATTTGATGTAACTACGGAGGAAGTACTGAGAAAAGCCGATTTCAGGGTGAGCCTATCAGAATTTAACATCACCTTTTATTTTCTGAGTCTAAGCAGAAATGCATTCTTGTTTTGTAAGTTCTGTAAGTAAGGCAAGTAAGAAAGAAGAGGGGGAGGTGGAGGGAAAAGGGCAGGCGAATTTGAGATTTTCAAATCCTTGCTTCCAAATTCTAGATAGTTCAGATGTGACTTTTAGCCTACTTTTGGCTGATGTAGTACTTATGACGTGATTATTCATCTATGATAGCAAACTTAATCTATCTTTTATCAATTTATTGTTTTTTAAGTTCTCTGCAATAGTAATTTTTTTGAATATTGTTTCATGTTGTTTCTACCTATTTGTTACTTCATTTGCCAGCATTTACTTACTATTACTACTAATGATACATGTGGGCAGAATGTCAGATTCCTGGCAAACTTTATAACAGAGGCTGGAATTATTATAAAGAGGAGCTCGGTAATTTCTAGTGCTGACTCTATTTATTTGTTTTGCTCACCTTGGTAGATTATGGATTTTCCTTTATGTATAAACTTTTAGTTCATCTTGTAGACTGGTATTAGTGCCAAGGCCCAGAGGAAGGTTGCCAGGGAGATCAAGACTGCCAGAGCGTTTGGTTTGATGCCTTTTACAACAATGGGAACAAAGTCGTTTGTTTTCGGAAAATCTATGGAAGCTGTTGATGAAGATTATGAATATGAGACTTTTGATAGTGGCATGACTGCTGATGCAGACGAAAAAGATCCTCTTCGAGGCTAAAAGCTTGGGCTGAGATTTGAATCTAGAATAGTTTCATTTCCTGGTATCCTACTATTTGGTTCAAGTCCCATCTCAGCTTGCTGCAGCTGAAATTGGCATCATAGTAAGATGTGATTGGTGCCATTGAGGATGCACATATGTTAGCATTTCTGATTTTCTTGAAGTATACACTGCATTTACTATCAGATTAGTTGGCATGATTATATCAATGTTGTAAGAAATTACATATTATGAGATGCTTATTATGACCCACCCTTTTATATATTATGAGATACTTATTCCTTGGAGTGAACTTACAAAAAGTTGGTTGGGATGCTTATTCCTTGGAGTGAACATACAAAAAGTTGGTTTACAAATGAGAATATTCATGAGAAGTAAACTCTAGTCAATGAATCGATGAAAGAAATGGTGCAGGCTCTAATTTTTTGACCTATCTTGAGCTGAGTAATTTGAACAAAGTGAAGAATGTTTAGCGAAAAATGATACAAAAATCAGTTGAAGTTGATGGTGAAAAATGTATACACATTGTCTTTTGGTCTTTGGTATGGCTTCATGTTCTACGTGAACCATACGGGCAAAATAAATTTTTATTTGGTGATTTATATTCAAATAAAATTTATTTTCAATAAAAGAGTAACTTATATGATAAAAATTTATTTAAATATAAATTAATGATTAATAACTTAATTGGATGCAATATAAATATAAAAATTTATCTTAATAAAATAATAAATTTAAAAAGTTTTTTTTGTTATTTTAATCAAATAATATTAATGAAATAAATTTTTTTTTCTCAAGATTCGTTGGATGATTCTTTGTACGAATATAATTGTTTATCTGAACTTAAAATTTAATATAATTGATTTATCTAATTATATATTTAATAATTCTTACGGTTAAATTTCAGTATTATAACTTTTTTTTTCATTTTTTTATAAAAAATTTCATATGTCCCACCGGTGAGACTGTTCACAAAAAAAATCCAAAATATCAGTGAGACCAAAATTTCATTGGCATTGGCAGATCACCGAGCATAGCGTTAATCCAAAACATTAAAGAATAAGATAAGATTAGGTTTAAGTCACTGTCACATAGGCATCAACTTGGCAAGATTTTTATTTCCTTGATTGACTAAATCAAAGCAACCATTAATTATTAAAGCAACCAAAACGTGAACCATACAAATTCTAGAAAGAAAGAATCAAAATTTGCAGACACAAATGGCAGACGCCATAGATGCATTCATTAATGATTGATTCAATAGTTCACTCCAAACAACATTCAAGCTAGCAGCTTTCCCTTCCGGGCTTCCACTTTCACAAAGGACTCCAGACAAAAGCAACCACTATTTATATAATTTAACAACAGATCAAACTCGCCATGAAGCAGCAGCAAAATCCTTAGAAAAAGGAATCGCCAAAACCCTGGCTGTGTTATTTATGAGAAGCTCTATTACACAACACACAGATAGCATAGACCCTACTTAATCTTAAATTATTACAGGCTCATTTGTTGCTTTGTCTTTGGCATGCCCAATTTTTGTGCTTCAGCTAACAGTTGCATGGATCACAAGTGCAGTTTGATCCACACTTGCATCCGTTCCCTGATTCAGAGCTCATCTCGGGCCCCTCAAAGTTCCTGCAAGTTATTAAACCATGGTTTCAGTTTTTCTTAATTTCTATTAAAACATCAAACAAAACTTTGGTTTGCTGGAATAGAATTCTAATCTTGGTACTGACGTCTTCACTGTCGCAACTCCGGAGATGATGGTCTCAGTGGTAGTCTTCTCTGAGTGTCCCAAGTTAAGGTTCCTGCTGCATCTGTAATATTGACAGGCAAAAATTGAAAAAAAACAGTTTCAAATTTGTTCTATTTCTTATCAAAATAAACATGCATGCGTATACACATATACACATATACACATATGACATGCCAAAAAAAGCAAGAAATACTAGTAACAAATAGAATTATTACGAGCAGCTATCGCCGCACTTGCAGCCAGAACCGCAGCTGCAACCTGAAGACATTTTTTTTCCTGAGAAAGTGGAGGAGATTGGGAAATCTTGTAATAGGAAATCAATACACAGACGCAAGCTCAAGAGTCAAGGGTGAGTTTTACAAGAAAAATGGACTGGTATTTATAGTGGAATCACGAAAGGGAGAGTGGATATCCACCGTACACTTGGCAAAATCCTGGATAATTGCGTCATTGGAATTGTACGAGTGCATCAGCCAGTTCCCCTCGACAAGGCTTTCTCATCTCCCCTGGATCCTTCTTGGATCTTTGTAAGCAGAAAAAACTACTTTAATTTGCAAAAATAGTCATTTTCACTTGTTCATATTTTTCCAATTAATTCTAATCCATCAACTGTAGGAATACTGAAATTTCGTGTATGTGATGACAATGAATTGATTGATTTGAATATGATGAAAATAAAATAGAAAAAGCAAAGTTGACTAAATCAAGTTGGGTCGTTGAGAAGAGCTAGTGAAATTAAAGGCATGAAGCATGCGGTAGTTAAGATACATTACTTGTAGATATCAAAGTGATGAAACCTTTGAAACATTCTTCTTGCATACATCAGGTTGCAACTTGAAAATAAAAATCAGAATTTTCTACATATACTAACTAGTAAAGGGTGTGCATTGCAAATGGGTCTTGTATAATAGAGGAGGGAGTAGGAATGATGTCAAAACGACATAAATGACTTTATAACTAATCCACACTTACGTTTTGTATACTAAGTGAGTTTGATTTCTCATCACCATTTACAAGCATTCTAAGACCAGCTTTCAGCTCTGATATTCCTTCCTCCAGCACTGCACAGACTCGATATATAGGAATGCCTTGTACCCTTCTTTCCAACTCTTCAAACACTTCCTCAGCCCCAGTCTCATCGATTTTATTTGCTACTACCAAGGATGGTCGATTGGAGAGACCTTCCTGATGGTGCTCAAGCTCTAAGACTAAATCTTTCAGTTGTTCCCACGGTGAAATTCCTTTCCTACCATCTAATGCAGCAGCCAAGTCTACAACATACGCCAAAACCTTAGTACGTTCTATGTGGCGGAGGAAAGCATGTCCAAGTCCACGATTCTGGTGAGCACCCTTTATTAATCCTGGAATATCAGCCACTGTAATTGAGAAGTCATCAAAGTTCAAATTCCCTAAATTTGGCCTCAGAGTCGTGAAGGCATAGTGGCCTATTGCAGGCTTAGCCCTAGAGATAGCCCCTAGAAGAGTACTTTTACCAGCATTGGGCATCCCCACAAGGCCCACATCAGCAATGCTCTTAAGTTCTAGCACAAGAACAGCTTCAGAACCAGGCAAACCAGTACGAAGGGAGGATTGATCACCATTTGATGCTTCATCCTCAAATGCATTATCCCTCCGGACTTTATAGTTTATATTCTTAGGCTTCATTGAAACATTCGGGTAACATATATTACCTAAACCACCTTCCCCTCCATAAGCAACAATCATTCGCTGACCTTGCTCTGTTAATTCTGCCATATTATACCTAATTTCTTCCAAAGCTTCTGATTGAGGCCCATTTGCTTGCTTCATGCCTCTTGATTGGTCCACAGTTATTTTGCTTCTTAAAGAATATTGCTCCACAGTTATTTCAGTACAAGATGACAACTGACCAGCAGCATGAGCTGATTTGACTTTTTCTGCGATACTTGAATTCTTAGAGGAAGATTGCTGATCAACTTCAGATTGGTCAGTAGCAAGTGTACCTGGGAGTTCCCATGGATCTGAATCGTTTGAAGAACAATGTTCAACCATGGATGGCATTTCACCCTTTTTCAGATGAATTACAGTACCAATAGGCACTTGGAGAACCTGCCACACGTAAGAATTCTCAATTCCAATTGGTTAAATAGAACACATAAGTGGATAACACAATGTCAGAAGTAAAGAAAGGAGCTTGGAAGTATTAACCTTGTCTTCTCCACGAGTTCCTATCTTGTTCTTTGACGTTCCATGTCCACCTCTACCCGCATTCTATAGAGAATCACAAATATCACACAGTTCACAGTCGGTGAAAGCCACTGAATGAAGACAAGAGAGAGAGAGGATAACATACAACATGATTTTGCAGACCACTGAAGTCCCAAACTGCAGTGGAACATTCTAGAATCACATCACCACCTCTTCCACCATTCCCACCTACATTAAGTCCATTGAACATCAGAAACAAAAGTAGTAACAAATATAAAACTTTCCCCGAAGTTTTACCAAGTTAAAACACTCATTATCACCAAAATGACATGAATTCACAATCATCACAATTCTTAATTCCATGTGTGCTCGCATGAGTACATATGTGTACTATGAATGAAAAAACTGGTATGTAAATGAAAAAATGGTTACAGACAGGAAACGTTGAGAGAAAACTCACCATCAGGTTTACCACGACGATCGTATCGGCTACGCCGAAAACTGGTGGAGCCATTACCACCATCACCTCCTTTGGCATAGAGATTAAACCTGTCTCTCATTCTAGTCTCCTGCAAAGAGAGGCCCATAAAACGTCAGATATCAAACACAAGTCTTAAGTATAAGGTTCAAATCCCTGAAAGTTTGCAAATGAGATAAGATACATGGCAAACCTGTAAAGGGGTCTTCTTGTGAGGAACGTCCGAGTAAGAAAGCAAAGAGAAAATGTAGCATTTCGTACATCTTCTAATGGTTTGTAATTGCAAAATAGGCTTTGCTCGGCCCATCCACATTTTTCGTCTCGATAAGTTTCAGAAATTCATTACTTCAACTAAGAATGATGATATAAATGCGAAATAGAAGGCGTTAGTAAGATTTTTTCTTTTTTTTTTATTCAAGCATTTTATCAAATAGTTAATGTTCATAGTTTCACAAAATAAATAAATGTACTTTCTGTCAGCTTAAGCCTTGAACCGTTTACCTTCAATTTGGGTTGGTGGCTTGGTGATGGCCGGATACTACTAAAACATGGAAACCTGTTATTCGGACGAAGGATTCCCAGGCGTTCAATTCTCAGGCGGCGAAAACCGTGGAGTCGAAACTCGAGAGGATGGTGATTTGTGGGTGAAATGAAACGAAATGACTAGCCATTACTGGCCCAATTGGAAAAAGAATGTGCTGGTCTTTGCCCAAGGATTGCTACGTTTACTATCGCACTAACAATATGGGGATTGAAAGGTGGCCCAAAAAGTAAATAGGCCCAAAATATATTACTATTGTTGCTTCCGATGGTGATATTTACCGAGCTTTGCTGAATTGGTGGGATCCTGTTTTTCACGTAAATGGTCTTGAATTCGAGTTCAGTTGCTGATAATTTTTTTTTGGGTTCATCTTAAATGTATAATTTACTTAGGTTGTAGGGTACAATATATATATCTTGCATTAACATGAGAAATTGAATAATCTAATTTTTCCATATATTTTTTGTAAAAAAATAGAATATAATGAGTATTTACAGATGAATTTACCATTTGAACACAGATTGTGCATTGAATTTACATACGTACACGGTTAGAAAACCAGAAGTCAAAGAAGGACTGATTGATGAACATGGAATTATAATTGAACTTGTTGTCATTGAAGATGGTGTTAGGAAAATGGAATTCAGTCTCATGTAAGTGGTTTTGGATCAAATAAAGGTCATGGGCCTTGATCTTTCATTTTACACAGAGCCCTAGCTACTTAATAAAAAAGAGGTAGTGTTGTTTTAAGTGTGTGTCGAAAATCAAGTAGAGAAAGAAGAAAAATCAGGAAAAGTAGAAAGAAAAAGGAGAAGGGAGAGTTGGTTGAACGGAAGTCGATTCGTGGTTCGATTGAGTTGGAACCTTGTCAGGAGGTTTATGATTCAGAGTTATACATTCTGAATGGTGAAGATCGGGTTTGAAGCTCTCTAAGAACAAATCCAGGGTGTATTTGTTAAGTCACTTATTTGGTGTGATTTCTCCAATTTTTCTCTAGTTGTTGATTAGCTCTAGTTTTAGTTAGAGAAGAACTTTGTATATATATTATTTGATAGTGAAGATTTTTCTGGTGGTCCGTGATTTTTTTTCCTCTACACTGGAGGGTTTTTTATGTAAATCTTGGTGTGCTTTATTTTTCCTACGTATTTGATTATTGATTGTTGTCTATTACTTCTGTATTGTTGTGATTATTGCTTCAGGCGCAACAAGTGATATCAGAGCGAGGGTTATTTTGAGATATCGATACAGAAGCAATCCAGGATAGAAGTAAATTCTGTTTGAGATCATGAAGGGTGATACAGGTTCCATGATAAAATTGACAGCATCAAATTATTCAATTTGAAAGCCTATGATGGAGGATCATCTATACTGCAAAGATTTGTAAGAGCTAGTATTAGGTGATTCGATTAAATCAACAGATATGAAAGATGAAAGCTGGAAGAAGCTAGGTAGAAAGACGCTGACTACAATAAGAAAATGGGTTGATATCAGTGTGTTCCATCATGTAGCGCAAGAGTCAGATGCTCACATTGTTTGAAAAAAATTGACAAGCATTGTATGAGAGAAAAACAGGTATGAATAAAGTTATACTTGTTAAAAAACTTGTAACTTTATAGTACAGGGATGGACGATCTGTTACAGAGCACTTGAGTGATTTTTAAGATATATTTAATCGGATGACTACTATGGAGCTTAAGATGGATGATGAAATGAAGGCGTTATTTCTTTTGGGTTCATTGCTGGACAGTTGAAATACTCTAGTTGTGACTGTTCTTAATTCAGCTCCTAATTATAAGGTGACATTGAAGATGATAAAAGACAGTATGCTTAATGAAGAAGCAAGACGAAAAGATGTAGATCATGAGAATCAAGCTCTAGTCATAGAGAACAGGGGTAGAAACATCGACAGATGTTAGGACTCAAAAAGTCATGGTAAGTCTAAACATAGATCCAAGTCTAGAGGTAAAGTGAAGTGTTTTTATTGTGGTAAGGCGGGTCATATAAAATGAAACTGTAAAATCTTGAAACAAGAGCGAAAAGATGAGAAAGACAAGAGTTCAGATGATGGCAATATTACAACAGTAAATTCAGATAGTGATTCAGTTACTTTAATTTATACACATGATGATTGTAATCATGTTAGTGATCCCGACATTAAGTGGATAGTTGACACAGGAGCGACATATCATTGTGATTCTAAAAGAGAGTTATTTACAACTTACAAAGCAGGAGACTTTGGTTGTATCAAGATGAAAAATAAAAGTGTGTCGTAGATTGTTAAGATTGGTGATATTATTGTACAAACTAGTACAAGCTACATGTTAACTTTGAGGGATGTCAGACACATTTCAGATATGAGAATGAACTTGCTTACTATTAATGTCTTTGATAAAGAGGGATATGAAAGCCGACAAAAGAATAGACAGTGAAAGCTTCTCAAATGATCTATGGTAGTTGTAAGGAAAAAACTATGTTACACAATGTATAAGATATGGATGCAATTGAACGGTAACCAGGTAAATACCATTGAAAATGATACTTCAGTAAACTTGTGACACAAGAGGCTGGCACACATGAGTGAAAAAGGGTTACAGATTTTGGCAAGGCACTCTCTCATTCCGTTGACCAAAGTTATATCTCTCGATTCATGTGATTATTGTTTGTTTGGTAAGTATCATAGAGTTTTTTTTCGTAAAAGTTCTCAAAAAAAAGAAAATAAATTAGAATTAATTTATTCTGACGTATGTGGTCCCATTGAGGTTGAGTCATTAGGTGGTAGCAGATATTTTGATACTTTTATTAATGATGCTTCACGTAAGACTTGGGTGTATATGTGAAATACAAAAGTCAGGTACTGCAGTATTTTTAAAAATTTTATGTCATGATTGAAAGGATGACAGGATTATCCTTGAAGTGTATTCGAACTGATAATGGTGAGAAATACACATCTAAAGGCTTTGAAGAGTATTGCTCAAAGCATGAGATCAGGTATGAGAGGACAGAACCTAAAACACCGTAGCATAATGGTATAGCTGAAAGAATGAATCGTATCATTGTGGAAAAAGTCAGATGTATGTTGAGGATAGTAAAATTATCAAAGCCATTCTGGGGTGAAGCAGTCAACATAACTTGTTATTTACTTAACAGGTCACCATCAGTTCCTTTAGGCTTTTACATTTCAAAAAAAGTGTGGACATGGAAAGATACTTCATACTCTCACTTAAAAGTTTTTGGGTATAAAACATTCATGCATGTGTCGAAAGAGTAGAGATCAAAGCTTAATAGTAAAGTCACATAATGTGTGTTTGTAGGATATGGTGATGAAGAATTTGGTTACAGAGTATGAGATCCAGTAAAGAGAAAGACAGTCAAAAGTAGAGATGTGATCTTTCATGAAAAAAAAAACTATAATAGATCTTGAGAAAAATGAGAAGATTACACGAGTTACTGTTGAGTGTGATGTTTCAACACAGACAGGAATTCCACAGGAAAGAGCCACAGATGGTGAAAATGAGCAAGAAATAGAATTTAGGGATATGAATGAGCCAATCACAGATGGTGATGAGCCATATGCTATTAGTTTTGAGCAAGAGGAGCAATCCTCTCTACCTGAGAGTGTTGAGTAGGGGGAGCTACCTTCGGCATCAAGTGATGTAGAGTCTCAGCCCAAGAGATCTATTAGAGAGCGCAGGTCATCTACCAGGTATCCAAGTTCATATTTGATTTTAGTTACCAGTGAAAGGGAGTCAGAAAGCTTTCAAGATGTATAGGCTACTCCGGATAGAGAGCACTGGTTAAAAGTAATGAAAGAAGAAATGGAGTCATTGCGAAAGAATGGTACTTATGATCTTGTTAAACTTCTAACAGGGAAAAGGCCATTAAAGAATAAATGGGTGTTCAAGTTGAAAAATGATGGTGACAAACTAGTAAGGTAAACAGCTCAATTGGTAGTAAAATATTTTTCTCAGAAACAGGCATCGATTTTGATGAGATTTTTGTTCCAGTTGTAAAAATGAGTTCTATTCGTGTGGTACTGGAATTGGCAGCTAGCTTGAATTTTAAGCTTGAGCAACTTGATGTTAAAACTATATTTTTACATGGTGATTTGCAGGAGGACATTTATATGAATCAGCCTAAGGGTTTTGAAATAAAAGAGAAAAAACACTTAGTTTGTAAATTGAAAAAAAGTTTGTATGGCTTGAAACAAGCTCCACGACAGTGGTACAAAAAGTTTGATTCTTTTATGGTGAGTCATAGCTATAAAAGAATAGCAGCGTATTCTTGTGTGTATGTTAAACAATTTCCTAATGGTAACTTCATTATCCTATTATTATATGCTGATGATATGTTGATTGTAAGACAAGATGCTAGTATGATTTAAAGGTTGAAAGAATAATTGTCTAAGTTCTTTGATATGAAAGATTTAGGTCAAGCAAAACAGATTATTGGTATGGACATTATCCGGGATAGGAGAGTTGGAAAGCTATGGTTGTCACAAGAAAAGTATGTTGAACGAGTGCTTGGTAGATTCAACATGCAACATGCTAAATCAGTTAGCAGTTCACTTGCCAACCATTTTTATCTAAGTAAAAAATCTTGTCCAGTATCTAAGGAAGAGCAACTAGCTATGTCTAGTATTTTTTATTCTTCTGTAGTCAATTTTTTAATGTATCTTATGGTTTGTACAAGGCCTGACATTGCTCATGCAGTTGGTGTAGTGAGCAGATTTCTTTCCAATCTAGGGAAGGTTCACTGAGAAGCAGTGAAATGGATTTTTAGATATTTGAAGGGTACCTCAAAAATATGCTTGACTTATGGAGTTTCACAACCAATTCTAGAATGGTTTATTGATGTTGACATGGGAGGCAATCTTGATGGTAGGAAATCTACTTCAGGGTATTTGTTCACTTTTACAGGAGGAGCTGTATCTTGACAATCTAAGTTACAGAAGTGTGTTACTTTGTCAACTACAGAGGTTGAGTATATTACAGGAATCGAAGCATGTAAAGAAATGCTTTGGATGAAACGTTTTCTTCTTGAATTGGAGTTGAATAAGAAAGAGTATGTGGTATTTTGTGATAGTCAGAGTGCTTTAGATTTGAGTAAGAATACCATGTAACATGCTAGAACAAAGCACATTGATGTTAGATATCATTGGTTACGTTCAGTGATTGAAGAACAGTAGATGCTATTGAAAAAAGTTCATACTGATAAAAATGTAGTAGATATGTTGACTAAGATACTTCTTAGGAAAAAGCTTGAGCTTTGCAGTAACTTGATTGGAATGAGTTCCCTGGCCAAGGTAAGTTCCAAATGAAACTGCTATGGTGATAAATCTCCTCCTAATGGGGCTGGAGGGGGAGATTGTTAGAAAAATGGGGTTCAGTCCCATGTAAGTGGTTTTGGACCAAGTAAAGGCCATGAGCCTTGATCTTTCATTTTAAACAGAGCCCTAGCTACTTAATAAAAAAGAGGTGGGGTTGTTTTAAGTGTGTGTCGAAAATCAAGTAGAGAAAGAAGAAAAGCCAGGAAAAGCAGAGAGAAAAAGGAGAAGGGAGAGTTGGTTGAACGGAAGTCAATCTGTGGTTCGATTGAGTTGGAACCTTGTCAGGAGGTTTATGATTCAGAGTTATACATTCTGAACGGTGAAGATCGGGTTTGAAGCTCTCTAAGAACAAATCCATGGTGTATTTGTTAAGCCACTTATTTGGTGAGATTTCTCCAAATTTTCTCTAGTTGTTGATTAGCTTTAGTTTTAACTAGAGAAGAACTTTGTATACATATTATTTGATAGTGTAGATTTTTCTGGTGGTCCGTGGTTTTTTTTCCTCTACACTGGAGGGTTTTTCATGTAAATCTTGGTGTGCTTTATTTTTCCTGCGTATTTGATTATTGATTGTTGTTTATTGCTTCTGTATTGTTGTGATTATTGCTTCAGGCGCAACAGATGGATTAGGTACTGACAATCAACTCAGCTCCAGTAAACTTTCCAATGGCTTGGCCTGGTTGGTAAATTCCGTTGTTTGGGAGAGAGAGACAGAAAGACTGAGAGGGGGAGTGGGGGGTGAGGGTGGGGTTGGAGAAGAAGGAAAGAAAACTTCATTGACCATTGATACGAAGCTGGTGGAGACTATGCAGCTCCAAAAGTACTATTTTGGGCATTTGAGCAATGTTCTAAACATATTCAATACCTTCGACCAAAAGGGTTAGCAGCAATTCTTTCTAGTTTCTATAATACAGATTGTAAAACTGCTCTGTTGATTTGTAAGGAAAAGATATAATAAACTGAGCAATGTTATTGACCAATGTTTAGGCATGCAATGTATGATATTCATTACAACATCAAACAAGTGTCAGAAGTCAGAAATCTGAAGGGAGCCCAAATTTGATGCTCAATAGAAGCCTTACATGACTGTACCTGTTTCCTTTTTGGTCATGTAGTGGAACTGTCTGGATTGCAGTTCTCAACTCTGATAAAGGCAAACATGTTTGGCCTCCGAAATCAGGTCTCTCTGTAGTGTCATACTCAAGGAGAGCAAAATGCTTGTAACCGAGATTTTATATTCTCTAACCAAGCAAGGGAAATAATTCCTCAAGGTTTTATTATTAGGAGAATCCATGGATTATGGATTATGGATTATTCAGATGGAAATTTTTATCATGCATAATCTGTATCAGAAAGATAAATAAAACAAAGTGAACCGATAGGTATCTTTAATGTCATTGACGATATAGTACCACTACCATTATTAACAACTAATTACTATTGATGCTTTTTGAACATTACCAGACAAGAACAGACGCTGGACCCTTGGGGCCTAATTAGGGAAAAAAGTAGGGCATTCTTGGTTGAAAATAAGAAGATAGATTGACTGGTGTTGTCGTGTAGACAGCTTGAGTGACCTTGACAAATTTGAGTCTGATAAATTTCTGACATTTGATTACCATCATAAAACACAAAAATGAAATTTGATGAATTTTTTTTGGTACGTGCTTTGAAATTTATTGCATTTGCATGAACATCCTAACTATGGGAAAGTACTGCTGTAATAAAACTGTGTGTAAGACTAATTATCTCTTTGGACGAACTGAAAGCGCATGAGAAGCCTTAGTGAAGTGAACTTCTCTCCTTTGCGGTTAAATAGAGGCACTGCCCCGATGCCTGGTCTTAGTTCGGACACCGACAGGCAAGTCTGGCCTCCGAATAATCTTTCTCAGACATGTTATATTCATGAACTCCAACTCGAAGTAAAGCTATTTCTGGAACTGTCAATTGAAATGTGAATTCCTCATCCCACACTGGGGTCCAATTGCCATTTCTTTTCTTTGTTTTCTTCATTGTCCTATTTGCTGGTACTCCTGCTATGCCAACCTGATTGGAGATGGGCATTACTTGAACATCTGAGTAATTGGATGACGGATTTCTGTCAATCAAATTTCTAAGTACCATAAACAAGTAATGCTTACCCTTGTGTAGAATTCTGGTGGAGACCAAAGATTGAGGTGCCTTAGTTTAAAATCTAAATTCCATCCATCTCCCATGTATACTTTTACCTGTTGAGTAACATGGGAAGGCACTTAGAGAAAAGACTGCCAGAATGGTGGGGAATCATATTTGTTTTAATTGAACTCCACACTCTTAAGATTTTCTTCACTGGCAGCTTTGCTTTAGGATCAAAAACATGATCATTTGGACCCATGTTCATCAGAAAGTCTGGCTTTTTCACATAGCCACACCCTCCGTTGGATCTAAACATCCCATGCATCAACCATAGATATTTGCCATATCCCTGCAATTAGACCATAAATCATGTTATAAGTAATCCTAGACCCAGAAGATTATTAGGAACCAATCAGACAGAGTATTTGAAAAACGTTTTCAGATGTTGAAAAGGGAATACAAACCCAACCTGCATGTTTAATGCAACCATTTGAGCCCCATGCATCCAACCAATTAGAGGATTGTAGTTTGAGGAGTTAACCTGAGTAGCCCTAGGATATATCCTCAAAATATTCCTCTGTTTGAACCTAAATACAATTATTTCACGGATTAGATCAGATTCAGTCACAAATAAACATTAATCAAATTGCTGTGCACCTTACAACTTCAGTTCCATGGCAGACAGTAGCCTTTTCAAATTTTTGTTCACTCAAACTTAGGCGTCTAACTTTTATCTATCTCAACTTTTAGTTTCTCTCTTAGCTTTCCCTTAGGCTTTCTAGCTGGAATGGAAATTAGATTCTTGTATGTGGGTGCGGTTGCTCCCAATGATCACATGCTTCATTATCACCATCACCTTGACTATGTTCACTTGTATCACAGTCACTCTGCAGTAGAACAAGGCCAAAATTTTTCAAACCCAAGGAGAAATTGAGGAAGAAATCTAAAAATTGAGAATCAGCATTTTTTTTTTTCGTTTTTCGGCTGACCTTATCACCATCATTTGTGAGATCTCCTGACATTCTCCCCCATATATCTTCATCAGTTTCTCGTTCTTTGTGGGAGTTACTTCTTCTGCTTGATAAGTTTTTATCTTCAAGGTATTCTTTTGGAGGTTTAGTTGATATGACAATTCGATATTTCAGTTCTTTCGGCGAAGGGAACTCGTTCACACAATCAGATTCAGGATAAAACAACATGTTTCCAAAGGTTTGTATTACCATCTATAGACAAAAAAAGAGTGATATGAAGCATTAATTAGAAATGTATAATTCCAGGAAATTAAGAATGGTGGTATTAAATTCCAAGAAGAAGATGATAAAAAAAACCTGAGCAACTTTAGGTTGAAGATCTGGGGTAAGGTGGTCTTCTAAAGTAATTATCACTGGATATGGAGATGCAGAAAAGGCATGCTCCTTAATGGATCTCAAGCATTTAATCAGCTCCACAGGTGTTGCAGGGTCCTACATTTCATAAATACACATAAAAACAAAAGTTCATTAACTCAGAAAGAAAAACCCTGAAAATACAAGAATCTTTCAAGCTTCCTGACTAAGTAAATTTAGTTTAGAATTTTTTTTTTGAATTTATACATGAAATGTACATACCATCCATGAAGAACAAGAACATCGTCTTTTGTAGAATTTGGCCATAAATCAAGTTCCACCATTCTTAAACCTCTCTTTAGTGCCTTTATGATTGGAACATCACTGCAATCACGGCTGATTTGGTTTCCAGTCAAATATGAATTGTGACCAGTATATATGAAGTAGTGGGAGAGAGGAGCAGTCATATCTTGATGAACCTGAGTGTAATATATTCCATGTTAAACATTGAAATGTACTTTGATTTTTCTCTCGAGACAAATATGCAACTTTTCCTAGCACATGCAGCCGAATAAAACACCAAGAAAGAAGCAATAACAAGTTTATACCTGATTAAGGAGTGAAGGATTGAGATCCACAGAGAATAAGTAAAAGTGAAAATCTTCAAGACTTAGTCGAGCCTGCTTTGTAAATTTTAGATTGTTATGCCTCCTCTGAAGCACTTCCCCCACAATCCTCTCAGCATCACCTTGAACCTCCACCAAGAACCGTCTCAGCTGCTCCACCGTCATCCAGGTTCCCCCCTGGGCGTATTCCATGAAAACCTCCTTCACATCAACTGGAGGCCCTGCCTCAGTGACCCCAAATTTCTTAGGGAAGCAAATGCACATGCTGTAATTTCCCATGTACCCCATAAGGAAATAGCTCTGACAAACCTTCCTTTACAGAATCAGATCAAAGGAAAACATGAAATGTCAAGCGCTAATCAATGACTGTTTTCTTTCCTTTCAACTTGTTCCTACTTGGAATATTATTGCTGATGATTTTTCAGGTGACATATATTCTCCAACTCTCTTTATATATCAGATTTTTTTCAACAAATTCCCGCCTTCTTTGTTTTCTGCCTTGAGGGATCGATTCCTGGAAGTTTGATTTTATTCCCACATACAAACAATATAGAAAAAAATTGGAAACAGAAGAATAATGTGTGATGGTCGTGGATGTATAAATTTAGTTTTTAATTCAAGCTCTCTTTTTACATTTAATCGTTTATGTCTCCTTTTCATTTGTTTAATCTTCTTTCAGCTAAAGCTTGTCATGTTGTTCATGTTGAGAATATGCAGTATAGCCTTTCTCTTTTTTATTTTCATTTTCACACCCTTTCTTTTTCTGAATGAATTTTAAAAGACCACTACAAGAATCAATTCCAAAATCGTTTATTACTCGTCAGGATGGAATCGAATGGAAAATATATATAAAAAAAAGGAGTAAAAATTCCCTTCTAAAATTCAATGGATAATATCTTCATTTGCAGCTATGTCAATTATAATGCCGAACATAATCAAAATTTATAGAAATTTTTAAAATCGTAAAATCAAGTCAAATTTAAGATGTTCTTAAGCATTAACGTTAAATTTTAACATGTCTCAACTGCATGTAAGTGTAATATTACATGACAAACTCAAAAAAGATAGAAAAAAAAATTATGGAACAGAATCTAAGTTTGATATCATCTATAGATTTTTACTAGTATTTAACCATTCAATCATACTTATAAAATGGTAAGAAATTTGAGTTAAAAATACTTTTCATAGTTCAGGTTTATCCTAGACAAGCTCATTTGTTGTCGAATGTAGTTGGGGGAGTTAGGACCTGGTCCAAAATCAGAAAAGATAAAGCTCCTACCAGCTAAATATTCTAGGGGCCCCAAGTTTCAATTAAACTGGCCCATAAGCCAACAAAACTAAACCTACATTGGCCTCAAACATAGCCATATGGTCCGGCCGAATCCCACCCATATCTTGCAAAACCAAATCACCATTGGACCCAAAGAAGCAAAACGCTGTAGAATAACATTCAAGCACACCCATCAAGCCACATGGCACACATACATTGGCTTATCAGTTTACCAGTGATATTCTTCCCCGTATATAACGCTTCTTTGCTTCTCCTATCCTCGTATTAATCACTCCGAAACTGGTAAGGCAAAAGAGTAAAGAGATGGAGAGATTAAGATCGCTGTCTCTCACTTTGCTTTGCACTTTGGTCCTTTTTGGATCTCTAACTCTCACTCAGGTTCACTTTTCTTTATGTTGTTTCCCTTTCCTTTTTAGTTCTGGGTTTTTTCTAAACTGTTGGTTATTGGGTCTTGATCTGTGAATAAAATGTGAAAATCGCTTCATATTTTGTTAAGATCGTCTGGGTTTCTTCTAATTTTCTTGACTGTTTGTTTGTTGCTTTTATTTTCTTCGTTTCACTTTGCTAATAGCATTGAGTTATATTTCTTTGTAATTAGATAGATGATTTTGATAATCAGATGTGATTACTGAAATGTTCAGGCAAAAAGTTCCAAGGAAGATTTGAAGGAAGTTACTCACAAAGTTTACTTTGATGTTGAAATTGCTGGAAAACCTGCTGGTATGCTTCAGTTTCTTACTGATGGAGTAATCACATTGGATATGTGTTATGAATTGCCCAACATTGGTTATGTGGAAATGTTTCTGTGAATAATTTGCAGAAAGAGATGGATTCTCATATTTATATAAGAATGGAATGCTTTTGTAAAACTAAATAACTCTTAGCTTTCTTTTATGCTATTATTTCTAAGAGTGATTGAAAATATCATGGCATATAGTGTCTTGAAGGCCTTTCTACAAATAAACTTCCAAAGGTGAAAAATAAAAGGGTTTTGCGATTATGAAGTGATTTAGCAGACCTGTAATATATAGCTAATATTTTGAGAAGAAACGAGGTTGTAGTTTGATATGGTGAGAGAACTCTAATATAATCATAGATTTTTTAGTAGTAGGCTAAATTACTAGTCGAGCCGTGAACTCTCTCACTTTTCTTAGGTAAGGTTTTTTACTTTTACTGTATCCAAATAAATTCTTTTTTTAATTTGTATATAAACAAACCCTTATTCTAAATGAAAGGTGATTTTTTATTACAGTCAAGGCCAGTTAGATTTTTCTGTTGACATGAAAGCTGACATGACCCAAATTTTAAAATTGAAAAAAATTATTTTAAAGATTTTCTTTTTATTCAATTCAATTTTAATTCAATTTTTATTCAGGCCATTTTAACTTCCAAGTAAACAAAAAAATCCAACTAGTGTTGATTGTAACAGAAATAAACGTTTCTTTTCGAATAAGAATTTATTTGGATAAAAATTGAAAATTAAGTGCGTATTTGGGTACACTACAAGCATAAGAGCTTATTTTGGCAAATTTCAGGGCTTTTTTGTTATTTTAACTGTAGAAGTACTATGTTACTTCTTATTACACCACTCCTACTTGTGTTTTCAGTGTAGATAGCTAAAAGATTATTGAACTATTGTTCTCAGGTCGAATTGTCATGGGACTCTTCGGAAAGACAGTGCCTAAAACAGCAGGTGTGATATTGTTATAGCTAAAATAGTGGCTTACAAGTTACATCTATATTCTTCTACACTCCTAGCAATTATCTTGCTAATAAGCTTAAACTTTCTTATGTGCAGAAAATTTCCGAGCACTGTGCACAGGTATGTGAGTGATCTCCCTGATTGACCTTTGTCACTGTAAAATATTCCTAAAATGGTAACAAGAGAGCTTGTAGAGGCATAAAGATGTAATGGGTGTAGGACTCGGCAAAAGCACAAAAATGAAAATGAAAACAAAAGTGAAGCTGGTCTAGCCTTTTGTGAATGACTCGGAAACTTTTTGTTTGACATAGCATCTTTCTAAGATTGGGTTTTCCATTTCAGGGGAAAAAGGTGTTGGAAAGAGTGGGAAAGCTCTCCACTACAAAGGTAGTGCATTCCACAGGATTATTCCAAACTTCATGATACAAGGAGGTGATTTTACACTTGGTGATGGAAGAGGTGGAGAATCTATTTATGGTGAGAAATTTGCTGATGAGAATTTCAAGCTGAAGCACACTGGATCTGGTGAGCCATATGGCATTCTATCAAGTGCTATATCTAGCTTCCTTTAACAAATGACTGAATATTTGTGACAAGAACTTTTTTTTTCTTTTTTTGCTCTAGGGCTTTTGTCAATGGCAAATGCTGGTCCCGACACCAATGGCTCACAATTCTTCATTACAACTGTGAAAACCAGCTGGTAATAACGAATTCAAAATTACAACCAATAAAGATGATACCTTTTGTTTTGCTGCTAATCATCGACTACTTTCTACAGGTTGGATGGCAGGCATGTTGTATTTGGAAAGGTGCTGTCTGGAATGGATGTGGTTTACAAAATTGAAGCTGAAGGAAGGCAGAGCGGCACACCGAAGAGCAATGTTGTGATTGCTGACAGTGGTGAACTTCATCTGTAATCATCATGCTTGTGTTTTGGTGGATATAAACTTGGGTGTTTTGTTATTCCAATCAAGCTGTGATGAAAACTCCCAAGATGAACATTTTATGTACTCGGGAGCTTTTCCACTTAGTTGAAGGTTACTTAGTTTAGCTGAACAAAATCATGTTTTCACATATTGTGTAGGATGTTATAGATGGTAAACGTCACAAGCTTTTTGTTTGTTGCTGAAAAGAGACCTGTTCACTTTGGCCCTCTAAGTGTACGATAAACGGCTTGATCCATCCAAGTAAGATTGTTCAAAAATAAGCCACTGTTCTTAATCTTAAAAACATATTTAAAATTGATAATGCATCAAATATAAATTTATCTTAATCAAGAGCCAAATACATTTAAACTTAAGTCAGCAACAGAATCCGGGTAAATATATATCTAACACAAGAGTTAGGGAATTGGCATCTCTATACTCTAGCTGATTGAGAATGCCCCATGAAACAATATAACAAAAAGGTGCTACTGAAACGTTCCCAACTTCTCAAAATATTGGCATTGGTGCATTTTTCTGTTGACACTTTAAGCGAAGCAGTGCTCACTTTTCCCAATCTCTCCCTCTTGTGAAACTTTCTCACTTCTATTTTTCAGGAGGACAAGAAATGCACTGTTCAATGGCATTAAGATGACAAATTACCAATGAACAGACACAATAAGCTACATTTATCACCAGATAACCAGGTTTTTAGAATTGACTACCTGCTTCTGTAGATCAAAATGCTGAGGAGCTTGGCAGCATGACTTAAGATCCTATACAAGTCAAATGCAGTAACAGTATGAAAGGTTAAACATCTCCATGAGCTGAGGATAGTGCTGTGCACTGAATTGGTGGTAATCAGAAAATTTGTTTAAGTTCATCAGCATTTGATTTTGCTATCAAAACAACACAAAAATGGTGATCATATATGTATGAATTAAAGTAATAACCAATGAGAAATACTATTATTCTTTCAGAATGGAGTGGGGGTCATCTATATATTGGGATCCTACTATGACTTCCTTAAAACAACAAAAGTTCACCTCGTGATGAAGAATGAAATGATTCATTATTACAATTAAATAGGCGAAAAGAAGATCAAATTAGAGAAATAACAGTTGAAGAAGTAGGATGATCTTGGTGAACAGAAAATTCGCAACAGCATGGTCTAGCATCATAGAATTGGATTAGTGAATAAGTTGACTGTAGCATAGTAGGAGAGGACATGGTGAGAATAACGTGTGGGGCTGAAGTAAATATATATGTATTATACACCAAAATCAGCCTTCTCCCTGGTTTCTGAACACTTCCAGAAGAAAAAGGCCGTTGCCAGCAAACTTCAGCTCCCACCTCAACCAATAGCCTGTAACCAGAATTAATGAATTATGCTGTGACCTCAGCATCCATCCACCCTGAACTTCCACAAGAACATCTTTTTCTTCCCAAAATTATCTCATGAACTCAACATTATTCCTCACCACCCTCAACTTCCACATGCACAATATATCTAAATATCGTCTTCCTGGTACTGATAATGCCTTGTCTACCATTAACCAATCCTCCACCACTTGCCAAATTAGTCCTCTTTGACCTCATCGGAAACCACCACATGATATCTCCTTCATATCCATAAGCAAAAGCACCAAACTAGTCCATTGCAACCATTACCTCACCTTGACCACCAATATCTTTACCATCACCTCTATCTTCCACCTCACCTAGTCCACCGCTCACCTTCAGAGAGTGAAAACTTTTCACAAAGATATAAGAATAAAAGATTGGTACCGCTAAGAAAATGTGAATGAGCTTTGCTGCTATGATCCCGACGATATCCGCCCATCAACCAATCAGTGAAATTTGCAAAACAGTACAAAAATTAAGACAAATTTCAAACAGAAGAAAAATACCTCATTTTCGTCTGCGGGGTGGATTAAAGCAGACAAGGAAGTCCCGCAGCTATAACATAACAAACAAAACAAACACAAGATAAGCATAAACCATCATCAGCTTAACATTAACCTTAAAAAGTTAAAACAGGGTTCGATCAGAGATCAGTTCACAAATGACTTTCACCAAAAGACACGATAACTTTACTCATAAACCTTGAACAAACGCCTGAAACTGAAAACTTCTATTGAACAAAACAAACGACACCCTGACACAAACAAAACGGCATAGTTTTTATTAATCCTGAATGACACCATGACGACAGAAGACCAAACCTTAAACAGAAGATAAAGCTGAAAGTTTTTCGAAAATTACTAGAAATCAGTTCAATAGCGCCTACTGTCCGCCTTCCCGTTCCCGATCCTCTTTCGTTGACGAACAATGTCCGAGAAATTGACTGACAAATCGGAGTAAATCTCGAGAACCTTGGAGATGTTCCCGTTGATCTCCTGTATCAATCCGACGTTCTTAACGAGATTATCGGGAATCTTCGACTGGTGATTCTCGTTTACTTTCTGGATGAGTTCCCCATTCTGATCCAGTACAACCTGTACCTGCTTAAAGCTCTTGGTCAGCGTATCCCAGACCTCCACATCACAGTCCTCACTCTTCGTATCATCTCCATCTCCGTCATCGAATCCGTTCGCCTTCTCGGCTCCATTATTGAAACGCTTGATTTTGGTCCTGCTGATGTCGGCCATAGTAGCCTCCACCGGAAATGAAATTTCAAACCGTCGTTTTTATGATACAATGTAAATTTTATTTTTTTCTTTGTTTCTCTGTCTCCAATATATATCTTCTGGTAAGAGAGAAAACGGGGCGGTGATGGAGCGACCAGTCGGCAATGGCGGTTTTTTTGTCTGTGATGGTAATGAATGACGGTCAAGTTTGTTGGATATAGAGTGGAATTGCATGTTTTGGGGAGAAATATGATTGGTCTGTAAAAGAGGGAGTTATGACAGACTTTGTGAGGATAGATAAGCTTATTCCTTGTCGTACGTTTATTTTATTTCTTGAGATATTTTACAATCTGATTGAGAGCTGGCATTGGACGACTGCAGGAATAAATAAATAAATATCTACCATCAAACATGTACAGAAGAAAAAAATATATTTGGGTCCAGCTGTAAGTGGCTGCACTTCCACCTGAAAGCGCTTGGAATCTCAATAAACCGACCGACTTACGCCAAGTTGAAAGGTTATCATTGTCTGAAGCAGCGTTTCCATGACCCCAGATTAACCTGATTTATGAAGCACTGTACATTTTATTAGAATTTCGTTGGAAGAAAAACCGAAAAAAAAAAACAGGCTACGATTTCACTGGCAGCAAGAACAGGACATGTCCCCAAAATATTGAGGTTCTAATTAAAGTCAAAAGAACATAGTCTATGTTTATTAAGCAATGTACAGGTATGATTTCGCTAAACTCAACATACAGGAACATGGAAGCTTCATCTTCGAGAAGCTTTCACCTACCTATAGAGAATACATGGACTTGTATAAATATACATATGAACACCTGATAGCTGGTGTTAAAATACCACATTAACCATGTTACATTACATCCTAGTCTTTCTTATACAGGGGGTGAAGAGAAAAACATGTGGTTGATATTACAAAATTAATTTACTCGGTGTCACTATCGGAATCTAAAAAGCTGAACTCTCTGTATTGGTCAACCTTAACTAGCACAGTTCCGCAGTTCTCTTCACTCCACTGAATACCTTCCTTCTCAAGAAGCTTAATGACCTGCATGCACCAATTGGCATAAATTACTTGACAACGGAAAGAAAATAACTACATAGTACTCCAAACACGGGCATAAAGCAAAAAGCTTGCAATGAAGAAATGGATGGAAGTTTAACATAATCAGTCAAAGACATTTAAACCATATATAATCTTCCAAAACATCCACATTAACAATTTCCAAATTAGTCAACAAAAAGCTTTCTGATTTTTTGTATTAATTTACTGCAGATAGGACATATGGCTGAATCTGGGATGATTTAAATCCATACCGACTGTTTCAGTTTTGACTTCCCCATACCATGCGTCCCACATCCAGTGATAACCCTCAGAGTCCGAACCGCTGGAGCACAAGAAGGTAACTAATAAGTAGAACTACATCACAAACACACACAATCTCGCATAACCATTAGGTCTAAGAAAAAAGCTTACAAGGAACATGGGTTCCAAATAGAAGATGCAGTTTCAAAAGTCTCATCGCTTGTTTGACATGTTGCCCATGCAAATCAATTGTTATCACATTTTCAAAGCCTTTGTTCCTGCAAAGACAGATAATGATTAGTTCATATGACCACAAAAAAGAAAATAGAGTCAATGAGAGAATACTTCTTATTCAGTTAGTTATTGGAGGACTAACCTAGCTTCAAATATATCCTGGCTTGCCCTTTCATCTGCTTCCCTGGCCAATTTAGTCTGTATCTTCCCCTACTCAGATGCAAGGTATCATGTCAGCATGTGATTCTAAAGCAACCCCCGGCCACAAATTTGACATAAGACATGATATTGATGCCAACCAGAAAAGAAGAAAAGCAAACATTGTGGGGATATTATCCCCAGTTCTCATTGTTGCTTCATTGCCACTTTCTCCTTTTCTTAAATTTACCAATATATATGTAACGTGTGATTCACAATGTTCTACCCCCAAGTAGAATACACACCTGATTAGAATGATAAGCAGAATACCCCCATTCCCCCTTTGAATAAGCTGTAGCAGCCTGTAAAAGAATGTTCGTCAAATAGTTACCAAAAGTTATATGAAGTATAAAACTTCAAACTGGATATCGCAACTATATCAAAGATAAAAGAAATGCTATAAACATCATACCTTCTGATGGTATGATCTCATGGAATCCCAATGCTCTTTAGCAGTCATTCTAAATTCGTGATATTCATCTCCCTTAGCTACAATTCCAGGAAATTTGAATTGTAAAGAAAAAGAGATTGCCAACAAGTGCAAAAACTTATACGAGGATATTTTGGAAAATGGTTGAAAATATAGGTGAAAAAGGAAACCAAAATAAAATGATTTCAACCCCAAAAAAACTACATTTAATCAAGAACCTTCCCAAAATTTTGCCTTTTCTTTTCCTTTTCTTTTCTAGTGACCTAACCACTTTTTGCATATTTTTAGGTTTTCATTTCTCGAAATTGGGGGGGGGGGGGGGGGGAGGGAGTTTCAAAGTAGTTTTGAGAACTTGTATATTAAAATTATGGCTTAGATAAGTATTTTAACTCGTACTTGCTACTATTGTGTCTAAACCTTAGTAGCTAGAACCAACAACAACAAGCTAAGCCTTACATCCCATAACTCTAGGTTCGATTGTATAAAAGGCCAAAAATGGAAATCATGTTAGGTCATAGTTTCGAATCTTCTTGTGCCACTCATTTCTATAAAAACAACCTTTTTATCAACTTCCTTGACCCTCATATCATTTCTTATTACTTGCAACCACATCCTTCTTGGTCTACCTCTAGAAGTTTTGGTCTTTTCCAAATCCAAAAGCTCATTTCTCTTAACTAGCACACAGATAAGCATACGTTTCACATGTCCAAACCATCTCAAACGACCCTTTCTCATCTTCTCCTCAATTCAGACTAACCTAATTTTCCTCGAATCTCTTCATTTCTAATTTTGTCTCTTCTAGTCTTAGCACCCATCCATCTAAACATACTCATCTCAGCTACACTCATTTTCTTCTCATGTTGTTTCTTAACGGCCTAAAACTCAATCCCATATATCAATGCAAGGCTTAAAACTATTTTATACAACTTTGCCTTTAACTTTAAATGTATATTGCGATCACACAACACACCAGACGCACTTCGTCACCTCACTTATCCTGCTTGAATCCTATTATTTAAATCCCTTTCTATCTCAACAAGAGAAAATTATCATGAGAATAAATGTTTCAATGCAAATGTCCTCCCTAATATACCTGTGACTATTAAGGAAAAGGTAATTAATATTTTAGGTCTTCATGAAATGAAGTAATGCACTTGTAACAAAGATGCTCAATTAAAACGTAGTGGTAGGACTTCAAAGTAAGACTTTTATAGTGATATTCATAATCCAACTTCAAAAGCAACAGTCACATGTACTAACAAACAAAGCATGAGAAAATTATCATGAGAATACCATAGATATCCTGCTGAGGCTCTGCAACACTAGATGTACAAACATCAATCCCAGGTCCCAATGACTGCAACTTCTTGACTACATTCCTCCAATGCATTGTGCTAGGTTTTTGTTTGGAACTCTTGGGGATGTTAAATAAAGAATCCAACACCTCCTGAGGGAGATTCAACACGTTACTCCTTGGGCAAGATGGTAGCAGAGTGTCAGAACTAGCAATAACCTTCGAGTAATTCCTAAAATTAAAGAGGGGGGAAAAGCCTAATATTTCAAGACCTGGTTTTTGATAATTAAGATCCTTAAATTACGAGCAATCAAATTTAAAGCAAACATATAAAAACTTTGGCTCTAACATGAGAGATCTAATATTCAAACATGACATTGATATTGGAGATGCAGCAGAGTTATCTCAACCAAAAGTAATTCTTAGCTATGACTGTATTGCCAGTATGGAACACAGTTTATATGCAATGCAAGAGAAAGTCCACCACAAGTGGTACATACTACTTTTACACCACACTAAGAAATGACTTCAAGAGCTTATTTTTGATACCACAATTCAAGGAAATTGTTACCCCACTGATCTCTCTCTTACAAGAATTGTTTCTAACATAAATGATCTTATTCTTCAAGATTATGAATGAAATAGCTGGAAATCATTTGACAGTGCGAGGGCCAAAGCTCTGCTTCGGTCCACCACCTGGGGGATTTATAAGGGGGTTTTTGTTTGTTTTTTCAGTAGTTTTCTTAGTTCTCTAAGGTATTCCTGCAACAGTTCCATAGAGATCTTCTAAAGACAACCCGAGAAGTTAGAAAGAGGAAGACAGAAACTTGAAGGAGAAAGCCGAAGGAAAAAAGAACTAGGAAGGACAGCCTTAAAGATACTAAGAGCTTTTTAAGGATTAAAGCGTTCTAAAGTTGATGCCAGGGTTAACCGTCTGCCTATTGACAATCCTTCCGGCTGTGACACAGAAGAAAGATCAGACGAATACATCTTACTACTTCTGGGTACGTCGGAAACCTCTGAACAGTACACTACTACTCACAAGACGGAAAGTAGATGATGTTAAAGTTTCTTATAACTCCGGGGCTAACAAGAAGAAAGGGACGGTGGACTCTATAAGGCTTGTTAGATGGGTTAAGACGTATTTGGCTTTGTTTCCGTTCTATTACTCCAAGAAGATAAGGGAACTATAAGGGAGTACTACCTATGCAGGGGGTAGGACTTAGAATCCGCCTTATAGAGGTAGGGATCAAGTCTCATTTGGATGAGTCAAGTTCCAAGGAAGTAGCTTTCCCATCCTTGTTTAAGTCTCTTATGCTATTACAACACAACGTCTACGTGAGAAGAATTTCTAAAACAACACTGAAAAGAATAACCAAGTAAAACAATCAAGGGCAATGACGGACAGAATAAATTACCTGCAACCAAAGCCCACTGACCCTATACTATCTTGAAGTTCACTTTCTGATGAATTGGACATGCAATCAGGTGCCCTATCTGTTAACTGTTAGAAAATTTATAGATCTTAGAAAATTTATAGATCACTTTATGTGGAACAGGATGAAATGTAAATGCTTCAGAACATAGAATTTTGAAAATTAAAGCAGAAGAAGAAGTAATGGAAATTATAAAGAACCGTTAAAACAAAAATGCTACACAATTATAATAACATGCATTCTCCAGTGCTCTCTCTGTTGTCCAAAAAAAGGGGCATTTTCTCAGTTTTCATCCCATCATTGACTAACTAAAAGAATTTACATACAAAATCAATGTTCCCTTCAGTGCTTTGTCTGTTTTCGAAAAGCAGGGGGCATTTTCTCAGTTTTCATTCCATCTCTGACTGACTAAAAGAATTTACACACAATATTAATGTTCCCTTCAGTTACATTTAGTTTGCAATTCAAAGATGACCTTGACTTCAAAGCCTCAACTAACTCTCCTCTGAAGGTCAAAACCTCAGGCTTAGTATAAGAAACAATTAACCATCAGATAGAACAATAACACTTTGTTTGGTAGGAAGGAAAGAAAGGGAAAAGGAAGGAGAAAGTTTTAATATGTCAGCATATTCACTCTGAGTCTATTCTGTTGAGCTAAATAACATGTGCTATTCTTTATTTCAACCTGAAGGAAGATTTTAACCAAACCAAAAATAGAGAGTGGTTTCTCTCCGGGTCACCACTGCCCCTCTTAATAAAAGAGTAAGCATTCTAATAAAACTGAAACCAGATTTCCCAACCACAACACCTTAATTCCATCAAAATCTAGAAGACTAAAACTGCTCCAGCAACAGGAAATAATACCAATTTGATGAATACATTATGTTATAAACAGAATGAGGGAACTGATATAGAAATTTTGAAACATTCATTAAGGATCGAAATTCGTATTACTTACATGGTCAGCAAATTCACTGAGGAATCCTGTATCTTGTCTATTGTTCACATTGTCATTATACTTCTTGGATTGTTCATAGAAGGAAGCAGATAAATCCAGCAATGCGTCCAAAGCCTGGAAAGACAGAATACACTGAATATAATGGCATTCTTCAAAAAGACGACAAAGCAGAAATAAGCATACCATCAAACTAAAGTACCAACAAGCTATATTTCAATAGCTTAGGCCTTCCACTTGTTTCCAAGTGTGTCAAGTAAGATTGACCTTAAGAACTCATTTATCCAGAGGGAAAGAGAATTAAACAACTAAAGTCAACCTACTCAAACCCTTTGTGAATCAAGTAACCCAATTTCCAATTGCCTTTCTTCTGGGTGATAAACAATTTATATGCAAAGAATCCAGATCTTTAGAAATGCCGTTGTGTGGATAGAAATTAGTAAATTTTCATCAATGAACCATCCATTTTTCCTTACTTCTTTCATCAATGACTATGAAACTGCTTCACAGTTTATAATATATCAAAATCAACAAAGAAAGCAACTTCAGAATTTGGGACTCACAATACCTTCTCCACATTGTATCCACACTGACCTGCAAAAATAGAAATTTTGGTCATTCAATGTGAAAAAGATAAAACTTTATTCTCAAAACTTCTTCATACTGACAAAATCACAAAAAATAAAGAATAAAAAATCTCACATAAAACATCTCGAACAACAGCCACGCCAAGTTCACTCTCGTCTCCAAGCATTGAGAATAAGAACTGCTCCGCCTCTTCTTTCACCAACACCGATCTCGCCGCCGCCTCTGCGGCCGAGTCCCGCCGTGGTCTTGCCTTAACGTACTCTTTCCCGAGAACCGTCGAAACCGTCCCTATTGCCGCCACCACTCGCTTCTGCTGCTTTCCACCTCTGCATCGTCCCCTCAAGCTATTCGGATTCTGTGTGCAAACCGTTTCGGCAAAATCCGACCCAGATGAACCCGACGAAGACGACCCACTAGAGATCGAGCTCGTCGACGGCTCCGGGTCTTCACTTTCGTTATCGTTATCAATCAAATTGGATAGCATTTCCGCCACTTTATCCAAAACGCCTTTGGCTTGGTTATAAGCTGACGTGGCTTGTTCTAGAGAGATCGAACAAAAGGCTTTCATTAACGAGTTGAGAGACTTTTTTTGTTCTTCATTGTCTTCTTCCTCTCGCCGCAAGTCCTGCTGGCCTGATGTGCCACGTGACGAATCGTTGACCGCAGGCGTTTTCTTCGCACGTGATCGCTTCTTCTTCTTCTTCTTCTTCGTCGCCGTGTGCTTCATTATCTGAGAATCGTGAAGCCCTAATTCCGAAGAAGAAGATTAAGAAAAGGGATGAAAGTGAAGAGAAAAGTTGGATTTCAGGGGCTAAGGAGGGGTTTTCTGAAAATAAACAGCAGCTGAAATTGGGAAGGGGTTTTTCTTTAGGGCACACGACAAAGAGTTGGGATTCTCTCACCCCACCTGCTTTTAAAGGAATCTGATTTTTTTACCAAACATAAAAAATCTAATTTTACCGTTACAAAAGATAAATTTTTGTTTTGCATATATAAAAAAAAATTACTTTTTTTAAATAAAAAATATTTACTCGGATAAAGATACCCGGATTAGGAGGACATAACTTCTCATTTAGTGATTAAAGTTAAATATATGATAATTTCAATTAAAAAAAGTTCACTGATATTAGGAGTTTGAATTTGTGATCATCCATATTTTCAATAAAATCTATAATCTTTTTTTTTTTTGTACAAAAGGATTGCAAATTTAACTTAATTGATCTTAGTATTAAATTACCCAGTTAATTGGGCTTTGCCTTTAAATTTTAACATTGGCATATATTTTTTTCTCCTAGAGAAACTTAAAATTCACAAATTTGATGTTGATTTTTAAAATTGCTGACCTCCAGAAGATTACAGTAGTGTAACTTGTTTCAAGGGTCCTTGTCAAAAAAAAAAAAAAAAAAACAACAACAACAAATGGCGAAACATGAAAGAAGGATTGGACCAATACTTTCAATGGAAAATGGAAATGGGAATGCATCTAGCTGAAGAATTGCAAGGATTTCATATAACAAAAAACTATAACACTAGATTAAAAAAAAAAAGGAATTAAGGCAGACAAATATGGCATGTAAGCTTTCTTGCCAGCATTTACTAATTTGATTCGCCATTGATTTCTAGACTTTCATTGAATGGCAGGCTAACAAGGCTTCAAGAGATTTCTTCACTAACCAAATTATTTGATACAGAAAAAAGGAAAAATGCTCCAACTATACTCAGGATCTATCCAGAACTGTTTGAGTTGGTTCATCAAAAACATAATTTAGTAACAACTTTGGCTGCCCAATATATTGAGGGCGGATAACCTGATATTCTTTCCTGGACGATCTTGGTAGATCGCGTTGACATTCTTGAATGGAGCATGTGGAAACTGATTTAGTTGAAGCAGGGGAAGCATGGAACTTTTTATGCCCTGGTGGCTTGGAGAAACTCAACTCATCATCTCTTCAATCAAAGCAGCTGATGTAGTGCAGCTTCCTTGGTTGCACCTCATCCTTAACTCTCTGGAATATGAAAAAAAAAAAAGAAAAAGATACAAGTTATAAGTAAAAGATCACGTTAGAAAGAAGGATTCCCTTGTCATGATGAAATAATTAAAAATGATCTCATTAAAATATATATCTATATATATAGCTGTGATGGCACCATGAAAGACGTCCCCTTGTGTTTTCATTATGCAAGAGAATGTTTAAGACAGAAGTAATTTGACCCTTTATGAATAATACAACTTACAAAATTAACACTTTACATAAAACATTTTGAAAGTGATATCAATTCATAAAATCTTCAAATCTACAAATCATCACTGCATATTAACATTCACAGCACAGAAAGCAAAGGGACAAAAAATATCTTAACGATGATTGTTTCCAAATAATGATCAGAGGGACAAATCCCACTTTTTGTTATGCAAAACCACCAAAACAAAGAGTAGACAGAACAATGATATACAACTTATGCCATGCATTGATCAACACAATGAAGCTTACTAAGGATAACGCTATCACAATAAGTATGAAAACTGGACTGCAAATTTAAGAAAGAAAAGAAATCCGCTGTCAGCACTTTAACCATGACAAGAAACCTGTAACTCCATTCCAAGTACAAATCTTTGATAAAAGAGTAGCAGCCTCATTACATTATATGGTCGGCCATTCGATTTTACATTCAACTGGAGCCTATTTATAGTGCGATTTTTAAACATTAAACAGCTGACCTCCTTCACAGAGACCCACACTCTATTGACGATATAGCTAAAAGCATGTGGTCATGGAACAAACATGGCACTTGCAGCCAATGCACATTTTAAAATGTTTCAGTATTAAAAAGTGGTTGCAGTAGTTAACTCATTCAATCCAATTGAAGTTGCAAATATTCACATTTTATCTAATTCCAATATTATCCAAATGCCATTTGCCAAACAAACTATATTCCCTTAGTAGTTCACAGAAATTCTGAAACTCATCCCAAGTTAAGTTTCTAAAATAAACATTTTTTTCTAATTATAAAAATGCAAATTTCCCCAACAGTATCCAACTAAATTCCAGAAAAAATAGAAACAGTACCTAAATGTCAGCTCAAACAATTTCATGAAATAGTAACATTTCCAGAAAAGATGAAGCAACGAACCTGTAACAATCTCAAGTCAAACTTAGGGAGACCAATCTGAGCCACAGTAAGTGAATCAAAAAAGTTTCCCAACAAAGCAGCAGCAGGAACAACCAAACCAAGAACCAACCCACCTAAGAAACAATCTCCAGCGCCCGTTGGATCAATCCAGTTAGCCCCAAAAGGCCCAATCTTCATTTCCTCATCTTTCCAATAAAATCCACATCCATCTTTCCCATGCGTTACCACCACACAACAGCATTGCCTCACTTCCTCAACATCCATAAACAGTGCCTCTTCTGGAGATGCCTTTAAAAACTTCAGCCGTGGTAACAAATGTAGAACCCGCTCTCTTTTAACCCCACGAACCTCTCATCGGTTAGATCCGATGGTAAATCGGGTCGCAGGTTTTTACCTGTTTCAAGACCCGATCCTGATGAGCATTTCGCTATAACCCAGATCGAAATAGGCGTGGAAAACGGTGGTTTTGGAAATCGGAACCACGATGAGATTGTAATTAACTGGGTATTTAAAATCAAGGCCAACTTTTAGAGGTTAAATGGAAAGGAACGGAGAGGCAGCTAAGGACGTTGGAAATGAAAGAGGCGGCTCGGCCGAGGGTTTCCGCGACGACGACACGGCCTTGGAGGAGGACACCGTGGGAGTAGTTACCAACAATGAGAACGCTTTGAATTTATGTCTAAATTTCTCGTATTTATGCTTTAAAAATGAAAAAAATGCATTAATTGAAAACCTTAATTTTATACTAACTGAGTAATTGAGTATTTGTTTAGAAATTGAATTTTGGTTTAAAAAGTAGTAAGGATGAGAAAAAAATCAAAAAATTTAAAAATTAATTTAAAATTATAATATTTAATTTAATTTAAATTAATTTTTTATTTAATTTGAATAAAATTCAAGTATTTAATATATATTAAATTTAGATTAAATTTTAGGTCAAGAGGTAAAAAATCAAATCGAACAAAATTATATATATTTTAACTTTTATATATATTTTTTAAATTTTTATAAAATAAAAATAATAATTTTATATCAAATTTTATTTAAATATATTAAAATTTTATATTAAAATAATATATAAAAATTAAAAAAATTAAAAATCAATAAACAAAATCGATAAATTTTAATTTGATTTAAATAGAATGAAAATTTGATTTAAATTTAAATCAAAATTTACATTTTTATAATATTATATAATATCTTAAAAAATCAAATCCGAATCAAACAGTTTAATATGAGCTGCAAGTTCTGAAAGTTGCCGAAGACTCGCATAATGTTATTTTCAAACGAATTAAACATATAAGAATAGGAGATCAAGAGTAAATTAAAATTAAAAAAAAAAATGCGTTAGCACCAACATTTTTGGGTCATGTGCTAACTGATGATGGAGATCTTATGGAGATTAATAACATTGTTTTTTGGTGCAAAAATATCTTTAATTATAATTTTTGAAAAAATGGCTTAACTTAATTGGTAATTAATTTCTGAAACATCAACTCAAATCCCCCTTTTATTTAAAGTATATTGCTAATTTTAGGTGCCAGAGTAGAATTCTGAAACATCAAATCAAATCTCTGATCTTGAACGTGGACCTGAACTTGAACTACAGTGGTTTGAGTAACGAATCAAACTCAGTTCGATGACTCAAGTGACTTGAGTTTATCAAGCCTTTGATTTTAATATTTTTACATTAAAAATATTATATTATTTATATATTTCAAAATTTTATTTGAGACCTGAATCCAAATTTGAAAGTCAAAATGCCAACCAGGTTACAAACTCATTGCTTGAGTTTTTTATTCGAGCTGAGCTCAGATATGGCATTATATTGGCTTGGTTCAATTACACCCTAATTGAAAGACTACAACAAACTTTATCTTATGATATTATCTTTGTGAAAGAAGAAATGTGACTTAAAAAGAAAATGATCACAACTTTAACTGAATATCATATACCTGAGCAAAAATATTCAACTCGGATAAAATTAAAATCTAAACTTTAGAAAACCAATTTCCACAGCCAGATTTCCAACTATTTTTCTCAATTCTGTTTGATTGAAACCTAATCAGGTGGGTTAAATTCTGACTTCTGATGGTGCATACCATCAAACATAAATAGCAGGACAAGCAGCTTGGTGTAACCAACAAAGGATTAAGAAGAACTATAAGATAAATCCAATTTCTTAATTAGATTTGAACATGGCAATCACAAACTGCATAGTAGTAATACTATTATCAAAGATTGATGGCTGAGCCAAGAAGTTAATTCAAGCCTTATGACTAGGGGGTGAAAGCACATTAGATTGTTTATTTACTAAGTAAAGGTCAAGATTTAATAGCAGGACTATGTAAGTGATCAAACCAGTACATGAAGACTGTCAATCAGAACGGATACCACCCATAAAAGTCCTTGGATCAGGACAGCTTCCTGTAAACTGAGCTTGGGAGAAGTCAAAACCTGGGTTCTGCAGAAAGATAATAACATTGTTACTGTAATGCGCAAGTCACCCCAACACAAGTAGTTGGAATAAGGTTTTAACAAGGTATCAAGTCAAATGTTTGACCATGTTGATTCAGGTTGTGATGAACTACATAAGAATCAAGTAATTCATAACGGATAGCCTTTAGTGAGGCAACTAAAGTGAAAACAAAACGAAAGTTAAAATGATAATTATGAGAATTATAAGTTTTTCATTAAATGTATCATTTATGTGTCCTAAGCCCCTTAGCCTAGTGGCTAAAGAGCTCTTAGGAGGACACAGAGGTCGTCGTTTTGAACCAAGGCCTCCTCCTCCTTGGAAGCAACTTCCTTTTTATGTGCTCAATTTAAAATTGAATCTTGCTTTATTATGTATATCATATAAAGTCATGTCCCTATCCGATAGATTGCCCAATAGCTACTTAGGATGGTAGTACCTACCTCAACTGGGATTATTGAATGTTTTTCCTATTAGTGGTTAGAAACTTCATTTATATGATTATATCACTGATGTTTTTCCTCTCTAGAGCCTATCTACATTTACATGGTGGTTAATCTCTCTCACATGCTAAGCAACAAAATACCGCAGAAGAACCACAAAGTTGGTTCCATGCTATAATGAAAGTCAAACAGAATTTGCAATATGCAGCTTCATTATGGAGTTAAAAGAATAGATGCTTCTGGTGGGATCATTCATCATCAATATAGAAAGCACATAACCAAGACTTGAGATTTTATACTTCTAGGGAAAAATTCAATTGCAAAAAGTCTATAATTATAACAAATGAGTATCACCTCACCCATGTGAAAATATGTGGACAGGGCATTAGTTAATGTGGTATTTAAGTTATAAAAAGCACATTACATTGTCAAATTCTGAAGATGTTTTTCTCCAGAAATCTTTTCTTTGTTACTATGCCATAAATATAAATATAGACACATTAAAAAGTGACAAGTATATATTGAAATAACTAATGCATATAATTTACACAGCAATTTCTGGACAACCTCAGAAAGACTAAGAATCCACATGAGAGAAATATAAAATGAAACAAAGTAAAGCTTACATATAATAATACGGCTTGCTGTAATTAAAAACATCTGACCAATATCTTACTAAGAAAGAAAGCCTGAAAGTCATAATTAAACCAAATGCAATTCACACAGAGACAGGAATGGAAAAAAAATCTTTTATCAAGACATTGGCGTGTGTGTGTGTGTGTGTGTGTGAATACCTTTTAACAACCATCACAAAGGAACAAGTGGACCTTAAGAACAAATGATGTGAACATATTAAGTTTAGCAATAGCATGAAAAATGACATTGATATTGTAACAATAGAATCATTCACTATGGAATGAATTGAAAAACCCTATCATGACATTTAGAGCAAGTTTAAGAGGGAAACACATGATTCACCTCTTCCTGAAACCTCTGAAGCATGAGGCGCTTCTGCTCAAGATCAGTGGAATAGGGGTCCAGCTGACCTTGACCTAGTATAGGTGACGACCACGTCTGACCCTTGTCCCTCTTTTGCAAAGTTATGTGCATTATATCATCCTCTGTCCACATTAAAACACCCCTTAGCTCAACTCTAAAAACTAAAACTTCCCACTCAATTGTCAAAAAAACAAAGAATTCAAATGATAATTCATCATTCCATATAATGAATTCAGCTTCAAACAATACAATTAAACCAAAACAAAAAAATCCAATTTATCATTATTTCAAGTTTCTAAATTTATTTATCCTTGCCTAATCCCTAGCTATAACCAAGGAATAATTTCCAGCAAAAAGAAAACAAAATAAATACCTATTGTCCAAAAAGATGAATCCGTCTTCACCGGGCAGAACAAATCATGCTAAAAAGAATGAAATAAATTATTGAAGATATAACAAATAAAAATAACCACAAAAATGATAAAAAAAAAAAAAAAAAAAACTAACATTGAGATAAGGAGGGTTGCCTTTGATTCCAACTTCGACATGTTTGGACTGAATCTTACAGTAAAACTGCTTGGAGTGAACATTCGGCGGTAAGTTTATATAAATATTTACCTCTTCCAAGGTTTGATCCCATTCAAATACCTCTTCACCTGAAAAATTAAAAAAAAAAATGCTTTCTAATCACGAAACCCTAAAACAAGAACATTGAAATGTAAAGAGAGGGAAAGCGATAAAGACCGTTGTGAAGGAAACTATGTCGTTTTTCAGGAGCCAATTTCTCCGACATTTTTTTAGGTTTGGATTTTTTTCTTTCCTGGTACTGATTCACCCTTTACTTGTTCTGCTTCGCGCGGTTTTGTTAGTCTTAAGTCTTTAACTCTGATTTTGGGTTTTTCTTAAACTTCTATTTAGTGATTGCAACGGGTCGATCGGGCGGGTTTTTCTCGTCCCGACTCCTCGTAAAATATATATCGATTTTGACATAATATTAAAATATTATTTTTTATATCTAATTCGATCTATGTATGAATAAAATCAATAATAGATTGGAATCAATCTGAAATTAATTTAATATAATATTTATAAAATTTTATTATTTAATATAAATTATATCTTAATTATATATAAATATAATAATTTTATTAAATTAATATATTAAATAATTATTTTATTAATATAATAATATAAATATAAATTCAATAAACAATAAAATATTAAATATATGTATATCTACTCGGTATAAATTTACTTAAAATCTAACCCCAACTCTTTTTAAAAAAATTCAATCCATTAAAAACTAAATTTTCATAAAAAAAAAAGAAAAAAATAAATAGATCCGAAAACCAATCAGTTCAAATATATTTGCCATACCAGCCTACTTTTAATATGCAGAATTTTTAAAATTTATCAATCAGTTCTTATTCTTTTATTATATTCTTTTTAAGGGTAAAAGTTTATAGTAAATTACATTCTACAATATTTGGATAATTAAATTCAATTACATTTGTCAATAGTGTCTAAAATAATTTTGTAAAGAATTTATTTTTAAAAGATAGTGATTGCAAATTTTTTTTCTATTTATATGATTTTATTAAATATAAAAAATAAAATAAAATCTAAGTAATTGGCATTCATAGAAATTGTCCTACCAATCACAAACCACAAAAGCAAAATAATCCAACTTAGTACTTGTTGAACCATGAAAGTAATTTGAATATGGCGTGTCCAATAAAACCTAAAGGGAAATTTCCTTCAATTTTATCTTTACCCCAAAAGTTTAGTTATGCATTTGTTAAATCTCAATTGCCATGAAAACTACATGAAAGGAAAAAACAATTAGAAAACCAAAAATAAAAAAAATATTAGTAGAATTCAATTAATGTTTGTCTTTTTTTTTGTTTTTATAAAATAATAGATAAATGTGTTCATAAATTAGATTGAGTTTAATTTAATTGATATTTCAATACTCGAAATTTGATTAAACTTACTCATTCAGACTCGATTAATCTTGTTTATTATTCAAATAAATAATGAGATGTGCATAATTGTACATGGCAAAACTTGTGGAAGATGTGCATAATTGCAAAATCTACAAATTAAAAAGTTTGAGGTAAACTATATGCCTCTTGCCTTGCCATCAAGGAAAAGAGTAAGTGAGGAAATTTCATCCAACAACTTTCTTCCTTCTGTATATATCAGACCCAACAAAATGGAAGTACATACTTTTGTATGAGTTTGTCATTTTAATCATTCGGTTTTGATCAAACTAAGGAAGTAAAAATGATACAACCGATTGATTCTTTTGCAATGGAAGCCATGAAAATACCTGCAGGAAGGTTCTGACCCTTTTGAGTGTGTACGAATATTGCTACTCCATCCCCTTTATCTATCATCCACATAGCAGAACTGGATTATTCCCCACGTCAAATTTTGGAGACGAAGGAAGTTGCTTTTACTTCATAACTATCATAGAATTCTTTTAATCTCAGACGCTCATCCTGTGAGATATTATTTATCTATAGTGTTTATAATTATGAACCCTTTGATGTACTTTAATTTCAAAGAATTATTTTAGGGCATGGTTAGGAGGGGAATAATTAATTAATTAATTCATGGGGTCCAATTTATATATGTTCTTGTACTTAAATAAAGCTATTTATGAAAAAAAAATCTTATGAAATAGTTAGAAGTATATTCAGAAAGTTCAAACATATAGCATAAAAGAGAATGTAATTTAAAAGCATTCTAAAAGAAATATATATAAATTCATATTTTTTCTTTCCTTTTTTCAGTATTAATAATTTTTTTGTAAATTATAATGTTGCCAACTTTGATTTCTATCGAGAAGTGCAAAACAATTAATTCTAACAGCTAAGACACTAGACAGCAGACGCTTCATAAATATAATGTGAATTGTATATGGAAGACTAAAGCTCATGCCAGAATGAAAACAAAAGGGTGAGAAAATTCCAGGAAGCTGCATGCATGCACAACCAAAACGAAACGGTACCTCCACTCTTTCCAACAATGCAAAATCAATTTATTTACCCTTTTCCCATATATAAAAACACACCAAAAACTTCCCCCACTTTGCTTTATTAGAGAAAATGAAGCTGTAATTGCACTTGAGTTTGATTCATTAATTATTCTTCATATTACTTTCACCAATGGAGTTTGCGGGGGAGCTTTCTCACATGGAGAATGGATATTCTAAGGGCAAAGAATCATGGAATAATGGATTAAGGACAGCTCAAAACATGTCCACTTCCCTTTTGCGGAAGAAATCCGATCCAATGCTGGTTTCAAAACTTCGGTTTCAGATGCTTAGACAGTTCTTAGCCAATTTGCAAGAGGTCGTTCTTGGTACTAAGCTCGCTGTTCTCTTCCCTGCCATCCCTTTAGCCATTGCTGCTGATTTCTATAAGTTTGGAAGAGTAAGTACTTAATTACCATGTTTTTATCTTTGTTTCAAATGACAATCAAACTTAATGCTGATTACTGATCTAATTATCGTGACAAATAGCCTTGGATATTTGCTTTGAGTTTGCTTGGACTTACCCCACTTGCTGAGCGTGTCAGCTTCCTCACTGAGTAAGTTAAGCTAAAATATATTCTTTGAATCTGTAAAATTTTATGTGCAAGGATTTCTGACAAGTTTTTTTTATTGATTTTTTAATTAAAAAAAATCTTTTTTTCTATAAAAATTCAGACAAATTGCATACTACACCGGTCCAACAGGTATTTTCAGATTCCAAGTCATTGAGACAACCCTTTTTTAATTCTGAATTTATATGATTGAGAATCGATCGAAAACAATGACAGGAGTTGAAATTTTGCAGTTGGAGGACTCTTGAATGCAACTTGTGGCAATGCAACAGAGCTGATAATAGCTTTATTTGCTCTCTACCAAAACAAAATACATGTTCTCAAGTACTCTCTCTTGGGTTCCATTCTCTCAAACCTCCTACTTGTTCTTGGCTCCTCTCTCCTTTGTGGAGGCTTAGCCAACCTGAAAAAGGAGCAAAGATATGATAGAGTAAGACATCAAACAAAAGTTTTAAGTCCAAAAAAAGAAGCAAGTTTGGGAAAACTTATAATATTCTGATGATTGATATATTTTAATGATTTAACAGAAGCAGGCAGATGTTAACTCTCTCCTGCTGTTGCTGGGATTGCTTTGCCACATGTTGCCATTGATGTTTAGATATGCGGCAGCGCCAGGCATTTTCATTGATGATCACTCTATTCTTCAGCTGTCAAGAGCAAGTAGCATTGTTATGCTTGTAGCTTATATTGGATATATCTTCTTCCAGCTAAAAACTCATAGGCAGATTTTCGAGTCTCAGGAGGTGACTATTTCCAAGAAACAAAACTTAAAAAAAAAAAAAAAGGGAAAAATTGAAGTTTTCTTTTAAAGTAACGGCCCCTTTTTGTCTTTGCATGCATGAGATTCTAGAGTGTCCAATTGCTCAACGAAATTTCCATCGTCAAAAAGTACAGGAAACTTTTTAAAAAGAGAAAACAAAAAGGAAAAACAGTTCCTGATACTGATGGCAAGTACAACCATATGCAAACCCATAAAAGGAAGTTACTTCCTTTTTCATAAAAAGTTCAAAGTTGAAGCTAAAAACCCAACTTCCAAATTGATTTTGCATTTCTTAAAGCGGAAAAATTAACCCAAAAAAATGAGGAGATATTAATATTGGAACAAATTACTTGATTGCTAGTAGGTTGGGCAAAGGGAACGTGGTAGAAAATGATCAGGCCCTGAAAAATAAGCCCTAAGGACTGACTCAAACTGATGATTAATGATCATGCAGGAAGATGAAGAAGAAGAAAAGGCAGTGATAGGATTTTGGAGTGCATTTAGCTGGTTGGTTGGTATGACACTCATCATAGCTTTGCTATCTGAGTATGTTGTGGGCACAATTGAGGTACAAAATTAATCCTTTTAGTTTTACTTGTAAATTAGCAGTATATATATTTTTTTTACAAGATTGACCACAGTCTAGGGGATTAAGGAAAAAATTATAAACTTTAAGGATCGAACCTCAATCTTACGAAAATTCCCGCAAGATTCAACAGCCTATAAAGTTTGATAGCACATAGTTGCATATTTATAATTTACTGATTTTATTACATTGAACAGGCTGCATCAGAATCTTGGGGCATTTCTATTAGCTTCATCAGCATAATTTTGATACCTATTGTGGGGAATGCTGCTGAACATGCTGGATCAATCATATTTGCTTTTAAGAACAAGTTGGTAGGCACATATATAAAATTTTATTTATTTTATTTGTTATTTTATATTAAAATGAAGTACATGATCCTTAATTTAAAATATAAAGAACTTAAAAAAAAACAACAAAATATACTTTGGCATCTCATGTATAGTGGACCTGTTTTTCAGGACATATCCCTGGGTGTTGCTTTGGGTTCTGCAACTCAAATTTCTATGTTTGCAGTAAGATTTAAGAAGCACAAAAACAGTTTTAACAAGTTGTTTTCGACAACTTTAATCTCTCGTTTGGATCCCATATCTAATTAGTTTATTTATCTACACATTTCAGGTTCCCTTGTGTGTTGTAGTTGGCTGGATAATGAGAATCCAAATGGATCTTGATTTCAGTCTTCTCGAAACTGCTTGTCTTGCCTTAACTATAATAGTTGTAGCCTTCACTTTACAGGTTTAGTATAACCTATCCCTCTTTCTCTTCTTTTTTTTTTTTTTAAATGACATATTAAAATTATATTTCCTGTTTTCTATATATATGATAAAAAAAGTTAATATATAATTTGATTTCTGAACTATACTATTTTTATCTATTTGATATTTATAAAAAAAAAATTATAATTAAGTATCCGAATTTTATTTTCGTCAAACATTTTACATCATTAATTAATATCAATAATAAAAAAAATAACATAACAAATACCGATTATGAGTTTTTTTTTTTGTCATATCATCTTACCGTTAATAAAATTAATGTGTGGGCTAAATTGTTAGAAAAAAATAAAGTTTAGATATTTAATAGTGATTTTTTTATATAAATCACATATTAATGAATCCTATAAAAATTATAAATATTCGTTCTCTTAATTTTCAGGATGGAACTTCACATTACATGAAAGGAGTAGTTCTTTGCCTTTGTTACGTAGCCATTGCAGCATGCTTTTTTGTTCATAAAATTCCTGCCCCATTAGGTAAGAACTCCCCATTCTTTTTTGTCTCCTTATTTTCTCATTAGTAAAACACTAATTACTAGCAAAATAATTTGCTTGGTAGATCAAACTCAAGTCAACCTGGGACTCAAACCATCATCTGGATTCTCAGCCTAGCCAGCACCGCCTTTTCGGGGTGGTTTCTGCCCCAAGTCAAGGACGACATTGCTATCATCCATTTTCCCAACCCATGAAAAATATTTTCATTTTCATTTCCATTTCCATAAAAAAAAAAAAAAAGGGACTCTTTGGAGATTTGAGCACTGAGAAGAGTGTTACAGACATGAAAAGTTGAGGCCATTTTCAAGTTAATACATGAGAAGAAACCGAACTTAGTCATTCGAAAATGTTTGTAAGTACACTCTGATTATGTGATTCATTAATAAGGGTTTTGTCTCAATTTTTTAGTTCATAATAGCAGCAAAAAAAAAAAAAAAAACATATGGCTGATTATTAAACTTTTAATCTCTATCTAGCTGTTTATTTTACATGTACTTTATTTATGTCATTATTTTTATGTTGCTAAAGCAGAAACAAATGTGGTTTACTTGTTGTGAAGTAATAAAATCATATAAATCAGTCAATAAGAGTAACTTTCCAGACCAGAATTTATTTTATTGATAAAATTTTGAGCAGAATTGTTATTAGTACTATTTTTCTCTGTTCCTCTCATATTTTTTATTACATTAAAAGAAATTATCAAATATACTATCTATATAATTTTTTAATTTTACAAATAAAATTAACAGAGTGACATATTTTTTAAATATTAAAAAAAATTAATTAAAAAAATAAGACATATATTGCTATATTAATCTCTACTGTATTAAATAAATTTTCAACTCCTCCGTCTTTAATACTATTAGTTTTGAATCCTATACAAGTGCATTAACAAAATAAACAATGCATGCAGGTGCCTTTTTTCTCTGTTTTCAGAACTTAACCATCAAAACAAGTCCGCGCTGCACAAAGGGGCAACATTGGCCCCTTCATTTGCTGTCTAAACTTATTGCACCTGATAACCCGTAGCTCAGAGGCTCATGCAATCACCCTCAAAAGTGATATTTAACAAGTTTGAAATTTAAAAACCAACATTTATAAGCTAATTTTTTTTTATATTCTCATATTACATTCTCGTTTGTTAAACAAAAAAAAAAAATTATTGCAATGAGGGAAAATGGAATTCTGTAATTGAACAATTTTCAGGGTATGATTCCCGAGTTTGACAGTGATCAAGATGGTCAGACACAATAATGAATTGCAACTAACTAGTGTTGCTACAACTACATTAACAATACTAAAAGTGTATTTGGTTTGAGTCTGCTTTCCATGTTGTACTGATCCTAAAGAAATGTTTTTAGTCAAGATTTGTAAAAGAGTACATTTGGGTGCTTTGATCAGTTGCTCTGTCAATGACCACAAAGTTTAGACAGCATCGAAAAGAATGTTGGGAAGGATATGTAGATCTTGATGAGGTGCTGGCTCTTACAGAATTTGTTTGTGCTCAAACTTGGATGATGAAAACCAGTCAAATGCTGATGCACAGAGCTTTTGCAGTCGTTAAGTTCATCATTCATCTTTTCTGAAAGTTGAGAAATTTCACCGATCGAGAAAGCAAAGCTACCAAAAAATAGGATGCAAAAGCCGATTAGCACTGCCACTGAAACACCTATCATCCCAGGATCAATGCCAAAAGCAGTGTGTAAATACTCTTTCACGGTGCCTTGAAATGTCGGTTCAACAATCATGGTTTCTACATCGCCAAGCTGAGAGCTGATTGTACCCTTTAAAGTCCATGCAACAGGGCAGATGTAGTAGAACCAGATCCACCATCCTGGATAGATTTCAAATAGGCACATCCAATTTTTATCAGAAGACTAAGCTGTTTATACGCAATGGGGTGGCCAAACAGGTCATCCCATCCTGTATCATTATATTTATAACACACAAAAAGTTATTGAGAATAGTGACTTAAATTGCGTAATAAATTTATTTGAGATTAGTTGAATATTATTTGATGGATAAGAAAACTTACAAGAGAAGAATTTTAAGAGGAAAAAGATTCTTGATAGATAAATTTGTATACTTATAAACATGTAAAGTCTATATATGATTAAGTATGAGAAAAAGATATAAGAGAGTTATAAGGTTTTATAGGATAGACACCCCATAGGACTCCTTTATGGTTGTGTATGTTTGAGTGGACTAGAGGAGAATGAGATAATCCATGTAAGTATGGTGGTGTGAATATTTGTAAGTAGATTAAAGAAAACTGAGAGGTTCCATGTAGGTAAAGGTGCATGAATGTATATGGGTATATGTTTATTTGTGTTCAAAATACATTATATGACTAGAAGAGATTAAAAGTGTTTTATGGGTATTAATAATGAGTGAGATTGATTTGGTGATTGCATGCTTGTAATTTTCTACAACTAGTAAATCTTTTTTTTCATCCGCGGATTGTAAGTCAGTTTGGTTGAACCATTTTAAATTGATATCTCTTGTGTGCTTGATCGATTGTTTAATTTTACTTTCACTAACTTTATTGATTAAAGGCTTTTTACCTAACAAGTGGTATTAGAGTTATGATGATTTTCAACAAGTGGTATCAGAATTGAAGGTTCAAGTTATGGAAAGAGACAAGCCTAAAATAACTCGATTCAAAGGAAGAATTCGAGTTTATATTTTAAAGATCAATTTATGTGAAGCATGAAAATACATAAGAGAAGATGATTTTGAGATTTTCATTGCAGGTGGAGCTAAACATGTCTAGCATAAAGATAGATAATTTGATAGAATTTGAGTCAAGAAGTAGATTGTTGAGAATAGTAACTTAAATTGCATAACAAATTTATTTGAGATTAGTTAGATATTACTTGATGGAAAAAAAGAATTCTAAAAGGAAAAGAATTCTTGACAGACAAGTTTGTATACTTAAACAGGTGAAGTGTATATATGGTTAAGTATGAGAAAAAGATATAAGAGAGTTATAGAGTTTTATGGGATAAATATCCTATAGGATTACAAGAGATTAACATCTTTATAGGTATATATGTTTGAGTCAAATAGAGGAGAATAAGATAGTCCACATAGATATGGTGATATGAATATTTGTGAGTGAACTAAAAGAGACTGAGAGGGTCCGCATAAGTTTGGGTGTATGAGTGTATATGGGTATGTATTTGTTTAGGTTGAGAATATTCTATAGAAATAGAAAAAATTAAGAGTGTCTATGGGTATTAATAATGAGTGAGATTGATTTGTTGATTATATATTTGTAATTCTCTACAATTAATAGATCTTTTTTTCTTCCGTAAACGAATGTCAGTTAAATCGAATCATGTTAAATTAATATCTTTTATGTGTTTGATCGATTGTTTAATTTTACTTCTGTTAATTTTTTTGATTTGAGATTTTTTACCTAACAAAAGGTTAATCTCATAAAGCATATAACCAAAGGGGATGGCAAGAAAAGAAATAGAGCTGAAACACATTAAAAACCCATCAAACATCACATGGTTTCTTATAACTTGCAATTTGAAACAATCAATGTGCTTTGTAATTAACTTCATTTTTGGAAGAGCTCACCTGTAGAATATACAGAGGGAATTGTACCATTTACAGGCCTTGGGACTAGAAAACTTTAAAGGAGATTCCATAAAGAGTAAAAAGTAGAAGAGATAACAGTTACCACTTTTCTGAGAAGGTGTGAAACCAACAACCATCAAACCATAACAGGTAAAATGTCAAGAACAAGAAGACAGACAAAAAAATTTTTGAAAACAGGGGTTTTGGTTTTTAGTGGCATTTTTTTTATCGTTTAGCAGTGTTTATTAACGTCACTATAAGGTTTACGATGTTTGTGAAAAACGCCACACAGAGTACCATCATTCACGCATCGCGAAAAATAACGGTGTCAAATGTCGCTAAATTTAGTGGCGTTTTCTAATACAAATGTCTTTAAATTTAGCGATATTTTTTGATACAAATGTCATTAAATTTAATGGCGTTTGTACTTAAAAACTCTCTAAATTATGAATTTAGTGGCATTTGCATAAAAAAACAGTTAATTTAACGACATTTGTGTTTAAAAATACCACTAAATTTAACGGTATTTTTTGATACAAACATCATTAAATTCAGCATTTAATGGTATTTTTAAATACAAATGCCGCTAAATAAAAAATTTACTTTTTTTTAATTTTCTTTTAATATTTATTATTATAATTAAATAAAAATTGTTAAAAGAAATAAAAATGAATTTAAATTCATAAACTGAATATTATAAATATTTAAATATCTAAATACATAATTTGTTCCAATATACATATAACACAAAATTTAATATATTTAATAACATTCCACTTTGCATTTGTTTTCCTCTTACCCATCAATGAACTCCATAGAAGGAGTCGCACTTGCTTTGAGTGAAGCCTACAATGCCTATTCCTCCTCTTAGCTTCCATTGCTAAAGAGAACATTTCTCCATGAACCTCAAAATGTGTTGTTAGAATTACATCACAGTACATTTCATTTATCTTCTCCATAACTTTATGTTCCATCCTGATTGAAAAATGTCATTGGGTAAGCTACAAAAAGTAGCATAAAATTTGTAATGCAAGATAAAATCAATGAAGATATACAAGATCTCATTGATCTACACCTAATTGATGCTAAAACAAGTGATCATAAATTGGAATTGAAAAGATCAATTAAGGAACCAAAAGGAAAATTGATTTGAAAAACAAAAAGTACAAGAGAATACAAAAATAAACTAGAAACAACTAAAATATGTAGTCAAATTCAATCGAAACTCACTAAGTTGATGAAAGAAAAAATTAGGTCTAGAAGCTTATAATGAAAATGAACTTAAAATAAGCTAAGAAACAATTCATCAATCAAGTTTGCTACAAAATTCAACAAGAAAATGGCAGCAAAATAGAGAAAAATCAGCTTAATGAACTAGCAACTCAAGTTATATTGAAAACAGAGAACAACAGAGCATTAACAATTAAATCTATTTAAACACCAAATGAATTCATGAAAATAAATGCAATAAATTAAAAAATAACAAGTAAACATGTAAAACTAAGAATATAAAATATGAGAGAATCAAATCGAACACCTAGAATGAGAGGATCATTATTCATCAAGTTCTCATGCATGGATTGTTTTTGCCTTCTGGATTCACCCTTAACTTTAAAGTATTAACTGTACTTGTACAAATAGAATTTGAGGCTGAATTTTTACTGGATTATAGTCTTATGAACTACAAATCTAGGAAAAAAATTTTAAAGTAAAGAATTCACTGAGTTTTGATCAAAAGACTGTAGATAGGTCAGGTGCACAGTTTTGAAACCAAATTTGAGTTCAACATGAATTTTACAGAATTTGAAAAGGAAATCATGAGAATTTATAAATTTCATTATGAAAACCTTAAAGAACATTCAAAAAGAGTATAGGAAACCTAAAATTGTAACAAGATTCAATTAAGAAAACTAAAAATGACAGCATATTAGGTTTTGATAAGAAAAATAAAAGGTAAAATATCAATGTTGTGCTCTAAGTTGCACCCGCAAAGATATATGGAAAGTATAAACTTCTTATAAGACAGCTGATTAGTCATAAAATATGACTTAAACAAGGTTCAAAAAAGTATGAACAAGCATAAACAAATATCATACAAACATTCATGTGAAATCATGGCCTCCCACTTCAAAACCCCTCAGCTTTTGACAAATTATTAAAAGAAGTTCTTTTTGTAATAGAGTACAAGATTCAAGTACATTATCATGAATTTATACTTTTATACAGTTCTCTTGATTCGAAAGATCTTCTTTCAAAATAATTACGTTTTTTGCTTCCTTTCACACTCACCCAAGCACATTTAACACATTAAATCAAATAGCAAGCAAAGATTTCTATATTAAACTAGTAGACAAAAAGCAAGAGTCAAGGCAAAGCATTTATATATAGATATGAGTTAAGTGAGAGCAACCTCGTGCTGAGTACTCAAAGAGCTTTCCTGCGGCTAAAAAGACTAAAAGAGCTATCTCAGCATTGCAAATAGTGGAAAACTCATGAGCTTTCTTGAAAAGTCTTTAGCTCATTTTTGAGAAAGTCACCTACCTCATTGTTACGTTGTCAATCTTCTTAATTTGAATTTTCTTTCTCACCATTCTCTTTCAAGAAAAAAGTTAGAGAAAGAAAAGAAATTATAGAGGAAAAATAGGGGGTTTCAAATTTTAGCCATGCTATTTCATCACAATAGCGGCGTTTACTTTAAAAAAATCACTATTTGCAAAGACGATTATTGAAAGCATTTTTTGAAAAAAAAAAAAACACCTTCAATAATCCCCCTAATTTTTTTGAAGGGATTATTGAAGGTATTTTTTGACCAAAAAACGCCTTCAATAATCCCCTGTAATTTTTTTAAAGAGGATTATTGAAGGCATTTTCTGTAAAAAAATACCTTTAATAATCTCTTTCAATTTTTTATAAGGGATTATTGAAAATGTTTCAGGTAAAAAACGCATTAAATAATCTACTCATAAAAAATATAGATGATTATTGAAGGTATTTTTTGTTAGAAATGTCTTTAATAATTTTGCTAAAAAATTGTAGAGGATTATTAAAAGTGTTTTTGGTCAAAAATACCTTTAATAAATTTTCTTATCAATAAATTTGTCAAAAATAGAGTAGCATTGTCGATTAGAGCATATGATTGTTAATCATAAAGTTGTAGGTTCAATATTTCTTTTCAGCATCTTTTAAGTTTTTTGAGGAATTATTGAAGGCACCTTCAATAATTCCTTTAAAAATTCAAAAAATGTTAAAGAGAAAGATCGAACCCATGATCTTATAAGTTTTTTGAAGAATTATTGAAGGCACCTTCAATAATTTCTTTAAAAATTCAAAAAATGCTAAAGAGAAAAATCGAACCCATGATCTTATGATTAATAACTGTATGCTCTAACCATCAATGTTACTCCATTTTTCACAAATTTATTAACAAGGATATTTATTGAAAGCATTTTTTTGTCAAAAATGCATTCAATAATCCCTTAATTTTTTAAAGAAGATTATTGATAGCATTTTTTGACAAAAAACGCCTTCAATTAAAAAATAGAGATGATTATTGAAGGCGTTTTCTACTAGAAATGCCTTCAATAATTTCGTTAAAAAATTATAGAGGATTATTAAAAGCGTTTTTAATAAAAAACGCTTTCAATAAATTTTCTTGTTAATAAATTTATCAAAAATAAAGTAGTGCTGTCGGTTTAGAGCATATGATTGTTAATTATAAGATTGTAGGTTTGATCTCTTATTTCAACATTTTTTAAGTGTTTTTGGTCAAAAATGACTTCAATAATTTTCGTGTTTTTGGCTAAAAACAGCTTCAATAATTTTTCTAAAAAATTGAAGTCAAATATTAAAGGCTTTTCTAGTTAGAAACGCCTTTAATAATCCCTTGAAAAATTCAAAAAATGCTAAAGGAAAGAATCAAACCTATAACCTTATAATTAACAACTGTATACTCCAACCATCAACACTACTCTATTTTTTACAAATTTATTGACAAGGAGATTTATTGAAGGCATTTTTGAGAAAAAACGCCTTCAATAATCCTCTACAATTTTTTAAAAAAATTATTGAAGGCGTTTCTGATAGAAAATACTTTCAATAATCAATTTTATTTTTTATGAGCAGATTATTTAAGGCATTTTTTACCTGAAATGCCTTCAATAATCACTCTAATTTTAGCAGATAAGATTATTCAAGACGTTTTAGTCGATAAACACCGTTAATTTTTGTCTTTAACGACGTTTATATGTATAAACGTTACTATTTGAATATTTAGTAGCGTTTGAATAATAAACGCCTGAAGTTTTATAAAAACACGAAAGTTAACGACGTTTGTAAGTGAAAGGCCGTTATAAAACTGTCGCTAATACATCATTTTACTGTAGTATCCTGCATAATAATAGATAGATTCTTATAAGCAAGTTGATTGTTTGATTTCTTATTTTAATAAAAAATTATATTTATATATAATTAAATTATAATTTATATTAAAAAATAAATATATTTATATTTAAAACATAATTTAAAAATAATAATAAAAATAATCTCGTAACAAATGCAAATCTAATTCTAATATAAATAAAAGATCCAACACCTGCAATATAAATTTCTTTTTTAAAAAAATTGTCTTTCCTTAAAATGATTTATTTTTCATTAATTAATAAATTATTTTCACTGGTCAATTTTTTATCAAACTAACTAACATTAAATAATATAAAAATTATTTTTTGAAAATATAATTTTCGATTAAACATCGGAGCTTTAAGTTTCAATTTGTTTTTTGTTTATTTATTTATTTTTATTTCTAATCCAAATTAATATAGTAACAATGATAAAAATAAGTGATTTTTCCTTATCACAAAAAAAAAAAAATCAAATAAATTGATCCTACCTAAAGAAACAGATTAAATCAGACAATGAAATTTATATAATCATTTTTAATAAAATTTTTTTAAAATTTTACATAAAAATGTTCTTCTAAGTCTCGTTCTCTTGAAAAAGACTTAAAAACAATTGAAAGTTTCTTTAAAAAAAAAAAATATCATCTCTTTCCTTTTTGTTTGAACGTTGTGTGTCGCTTTGACGATGAAATTCAATACCTGAAGATTATTTGAACCATTACATCAAAAAGAAAATCATTGTTGCCGTTTGCCAAAGCCTCAGAACTAAAAACATTTTCTGATTTTGTATTATTCACTATTAAAAATATATATATAAAAACAAAATTATATTTAAGTGGTATATGAGAAACTGAGATTTCAATTATTATAAGGAAATAAAGAAAACCAAAATAAATCTATAAATATATTTACATGTAATAAAATTAAAGCCACATTTTATAACTGAGGTATCTGGTTAGTGGTTTGAAAACGACGTCGTGTCAGGTTATTCATTTTTGGCGTTCCGACGGCTTATCCTTTTGTATACACTCTCAAAAGTCGCTTCTTCGTTCGAAAGCAAGACGTAGTGGACGCAAAGACTCAGAATAATGCTATCCTTGCGCTTCGCTATTCCAACCGCGAATACTCTAACTCCCTCCAAGCCTAAACCAAAACCTGGTTTAGTTCCAACCGCTGCGAACCAGACAGACCTTTTTTCTTCTCGCTTTTCTATTCCCAAACGATGGGATTGTAAGCTTCAAGCAGCTACCTCGGACGAAGCGAATGCAAAGATTTCTGTCATAGAGGAGGAAGAGGAGTTTCCGGCGGGGCCGAGGAAAGAGTTGTTGCCAAGGCACGTAGCGGTGATCATGGATGGGAACGGTCGCTGGGCTCGCCAGCGGGGATTGCCGACTTCTGCTGGGCACGAAGCCGGTGTAAAGTCGCTGAGGGAGCTCGTGGAGCTATGTTGTCGGTGGGGGATTCAGGTTCTCACTGTCTTCGCCTTTTCTTCTGAGAACTGGATTCCCTAAGGTAATAAAGTTATATATATATATAGAACTAATTACATTTTTACTTCTTCAAAGTTATTATGTAAAATATAAAAATTATGGTTTATAATTTATATTTATAAGGTAAATATAAAATATATATTTTTTATAAAAATTTTATATAAGTTTTGTTAAAATTTTAATCTATGTCGCTTTTTTTTTTTTTTCACGTTATGTGTTATCATGTATTGTTTAAATTTATTGTCTCTAATTTTTTATTAAAAACATAGTAATTTTTTAGAGTGATTATGAATAAGGGAATAGTAATAATGCAGGCGGAGGTTGATTTTTTGCTGAGTTTGTTTGAGAAAGGATTGAAATCAGAGATAGAGACTTTTTCTAAGTATAGTCCATCAATCTTAATTTTGAATTATCTATATTGCTTTAGATTCATGGGGTGTTTCCTTGAAATTTACCATTTTTTTATGATTATCTGATCATAATTTTCTGGATCAAAAGGGGAGGCATTCGAATATCTGTGATAGGGGATTCATCAAAGCTTCCCACATCACTGCAGATGTTGACCAATGAGGTGGAGGAGACCACAAAAGAAAACACCAGACTCCAAATCATTGTAGCAGTTAGCTACAGTGGAAATATGATGTTGTACAAGCATGCAGAAGCATTGCTGAGAAAACAAAAGATGGCCAAATTCAGCTGGAGGACATCAATGAAAGCGTGGTTGAAAAAGAATTGGAAACGAACTGCACAGAGTTTCCATACCCAGATTTGTTCATCAGAACCAGTGGTGAACTTCGAGTCAGCATCTTTTTGTTGTGGTAGTTGGCACACACGGAGCTCTTCTTTGCTCAAGAACTCTGGCCTGATTTTGGAAAGGATGAGTTTGTAGATGCTTTAACTTCATATCAGCAGAAGCAGCGACGCTATGGTGGAAGACATTCATGATCTATAGTCGGTTCATAATCAGCAGCTGACAGCAAATCTATGGTCTTAAATGAAGCTAGTTGCAGCTCTTAAATCTAAGAGGCAAAGCATATTTGGTCCATTAAGCACCTCGAAAATCAACATGTTCAAGATGTAATTAATTGTATGTATAAGCTGATGTCCGAACATGGCTTCTCTAATTGGGAGGTCATAGGCTCATAGCCATAGATGTCTAATAAAGCATTGCTTGTTTCTCTTTTCCGCCATCTGGTACATGCTTCATATGATTTTATGATCAGGATATCCTGCAACAGATGAGGTGATTGGCATACTGCAATCATTTTCCAATCATTGATGTTTTAGATGCTTGGATGATTAGTGCTACTTGTTCAATTATGCAGGGCTCACATAATTGGCAAGACAAAATTTTCCAGCCGTATGTTGAGTTTTTTATTTGTTGAAGGCTTATCTTCATTTCTAGCCAACCATAAGATGAGATTATCATGTATAATTCCTGTTTTTCCTCCGAACAAGAAACAGGCAGCAATAATAGAATCTTCAAGGGCTTTGATACCACTTTCTTGTTTTGGATGATGAGTTTAGGATTCATATCTTCTTCTGTTACAGCAGTGTATTTCCTTTTGTTTTCACGACGAAACTTATATGAAATTATTTAAGTGAAGTTAACGAAATTCTTCTTTTAAAATAATTTAATAAAAATTTTAATAGAAATTTAATTTGATAGATTTATAGAGTTTAATATGAAAATTAATAATATGTACAAAAATTATTAAATATATTATTTATAATTCAAATTTGATCGATACTTATTTAAGAGTAAAAATTTTATCAATATTTTTATTAAAAATATCTATTTAATAAATATATTAAAATTTTTTAAAATTTTACATATTTAATTTATGTGATGAGATTTTTTAATTTACAGATTTTAATTTTAATTTATTCATTTTTACTATAAAATTTTATGTAAATCTTTCCCTTGTTTTCAAGCCAACCTTCATTTCATCCAAAATAAAAAAAAAAAACCACGCCAGTAGTGTATTATTTTTTTAATAATGGATTTAAGAATTTTTTAGATGTCTACTTATGGTATTAAAAAAAAAAACTATGATGATTTACCAATTTTATTAACATAAAAGATATTTTAAATTTTTTTTGAATGTATTAAAAGAATAATTTTCTTTTTTAATCTTTAAGAATGTCAATAAATACTCTAATTCTCCATTTGAATTTATTTTTATTTTATTTTTAATTTAAAATTTAATCTAATTAATTTATATAATCAAAATACTATTTAATATATTAAAAAATTTAAATCCCAACATCTTTAATTTCTTATATATATATATATATATATACATTAAAAAAAGAAACTCTAGCACAAAATTTATCCTAACTTCCAATCATTTTAACTTCAATGAAAACCACAGTAAAAATAAAAAGATGACAATATTTAAGTAAAATTCCCAAACATAAATTCTCAAAAAATATGAGTAAGACAGATTATCACTTATCCAAAACCCATAATTAATTCCTTAAGGGGACAGATTATAAAGTATGCAGAACCAATAATTAATTCCTTAATCTTCATTGTAATAAAGGTTATTAAATTAACAAATAATATATTTTGGATAATCTAATGTGGTGTGGTATACTATTATTCAACCGATCCTTGGTTTTATAAAACCTTAGGCGCCGCCACCAGGTTTAGTAGATTCCCTGCTGACAGTCACAAGCCATTCATTTCATCTGACCAGTCTTACGCCATATCATCACCAGTTGGGCATGAAAAATCATTCATCTTGTTTATTTCTTCCACGTTGTCGGCGTTTTACAACAAAAGCACAAAACGACTGACAACTGGCAATCAATTATCAGATTAGGTTCAACTAAGGACAACATCGTAATTTCAGAACCCTTTTCTCTTTCCTTTAAGACGTCGTAAGTCTCGTTACTGACGATAGTGTTTGGAGACTGCAGTTAAGTTCGTCGCTGATTACGATTTTTTTTTCCCAAATTACAATAATACCATTTTATTTCTCTGTTTAGGTTTTTTGGGGATTCTCTTTAGCTACCTGATTTTTGTGTTTGTTTGATGGGAATAATTTTCCGGGATAATAACTGGTCATGGGAAAGTCGTCTTTCAAGGATTCACTCAAAGCGCTCGAAGCTGATATTCAACACGCCAATACTCTGTATATCTCTTTTCTCTTTTTATTTGATTATATTTTTTTCGCTTTTTCTGTTTAATTTTTTTTATTTGCTGGGTTTTTCTACTTAATTTTTTCTTTTAATTGTGATTTCTTAAGCACTGTTTGACTTGCAACTTATATTTTTTCAGGAAGAAGTGATTTTTTTTTCTTTCAAAATATAGCTGAGTACTTTTCTTCCCCAAAAAGGAAAATTTCTACTCAAAAAAAGACCAAACTTGAATGAAGATCGATGGATTTTTCTCCAATAATTGTTGACTTTGTTGGGGTTGATTGTTTCCGTACTTTGTGTTTGACAATGAAAGAGTAAAGACAAGAACTTTTAAATACTTGTAATCCAAATTGTCACATTGTTTTTATCAAACAATGGGAGAAGACTATTGCGAGGATATTAGATACATGGTAACTGGCAAGACAATGGTATCTAATTGATAGGATTATTGAACATTGTCCTTAAAGTTGTATATGTTCTAATGGGGATCCAACTGAATGACTAAAATTTCATTAATCCATGGTAATGTCAAAGATCACAAGAGATCAATATGAGTAAAGACACTCTGTTTTGAAATTCTTTTTGTTTTGTTATTGGCACGGCTTGATGGTTAACCCTGTATTGTTGGCTGCTTTTGCCTGTTTGATTTCAGGGCTTTGGATTATCCAAGGGAGAAAGATGGAGCACGTCTTCAAATGAGACTGTCCTACAGTCCAGCAGCCCAGTTTTTCCTTTTCCTTGTTCAGTGGACTGATTGTCAACTTGCTGGTGCTCTTGGTTTGCTCAGGATACTTATTTATATGGTATGTTTCTTTCCACCACACAATTTTCGGTGAAACTATCTTTTGCTCTTGCAATTGTTTGTTTGTGCTTCATTTAACTCCTCCACCTCTCCTTCTCAGCAGTCCCTCCCCCAAGTCTTTCACTATTCTTTTGTCTTGTTCAAAATCATAATATGTTACCCAATAGTTACTTACAATGTGGCAATCTGTTGGATTGATGCAGACCTATGCTGATGGCAAGACCACCATGTCTGTTTATGAGAGAAAAGCCAGCATTAGAGAATTTTATGGTGAGTGAGTATTTGAGAGGTCAAAATTTTTGTTAGAAATGCTTACTCTTTCTCTCCCTCTTAACTATTTGTGCTGACAAGGTTGTTTAGCACATTGAAGTGAAATCTAGCTCACTAGTTTGTTTTTCTTAAACAGCGGTTATATTTCCTTCTTTATTGCAACTTCAAAGAGGTATCACCGATTTGGAAGATAGGAAACAGAAAGAAGTGTGTGCCATGAGGTACCGTAGGAAGGATGACTTTGAAAAGGGGAAGCTCCCTGAAATTGACATAGAAAGGGAAGAGGAGTGTGGGATTTGCATGGAGATGAAAGGCTTGGTTGTATTGCCTAATTGCATCCATTCTCTGTGTTTGAAGTGTTATCGGGATTGGTAAGTTTTTCCTTTCTCCGAGTACAACATCATAGTGTATTACTAATTTACTATTATGTAATATATATATATATATATATGTATGTTTATATATATATATATATATATATATATGTAGCCATCTTATTTTCTTGCCTGATCATTTGGAACTGTGATTTGGGTTGATGATGGTGTGTATGTTGTACATTCTTGAGTGAAACCTTTTTATTCTTCAGTAGTAGTACTTTTGGTATGGGCAGTTACCATTCATGAGGATGACTAGCCAGTTTACTGCGTTGAAGTTCAATGTTTGCATTCTGTTATTGGTTCATGATTCATGTTCCACTCTTCCTTTGTAAGTGACCTGATGGTGTTGTACTTCATGTTAATTTCAGGCATGGCCGGTCTCAGTCATGTCCCTTTTGTCGGGATAGTCTCAAAAGGGTCAACTCTTGTGACCTTTGGATTTACACAGAAAAGAGTGATATTATTGATTTATCATCGATTCTCAGAGAGGATTGTAAGAGGCTCTTCATGTACATTGATAAATTGCCTCTTGTTGTCCCCGATCCTGTATTTGTTCCCTTTGATGTTCATGTTAGGTGAGTGCTTTAATACAGGGCATTATCACTGCCTGTATATAACTAGCATGGCTGTATATCCATATGAAACATACCATTTTGAAATGTAAATGCTTTCTGGCTATGTCTCTGAGTGGTTTCAAACTGTGTCGATTTCAATTTCCTAAAAAAAATAACAATACTAATGATAATGGAAAGTTTGAAGAAATAAAATGCAGGAGTCAAGGTCATTTCCCCATGATTACAGTGGCTGGCAAGCTTATGACTGATTTTGCATTCTCATATAATCCGCATAGAAACGAGGTTGATTTTCTTCCTGGTTAGCATTATAGGCGTATCCTCCATGGCTGGAAATGTCTAGTCCTGCAATTTCCTCCTCGACAGATATTCTCAGGATTCCTAGTTGATGAAGAGCATAGAAGAGAGGGCCCATTGTCAGGCTTACCCAGGTCACAATCACCAAAACCTCGATCACTTGGCATCCAAGCAGGCCCCAGCCCCCACCCATGAACAAACCGTAGGGTCGTGTCACTCCACTTTCTCCCGAGTTGTAGGCTTGAATCACAAACTCCTCTTTGGCGAACAATCCAGTAAAAATCAAACCCCAAGCACCACATCCCCCATGCAATTGGACAGCCTCTAATGGGTCATCAAAATTCAATTTCAATGCCAGGATATTTAACCCAATCAAGACCCAGGCTGCAAAAAAGCCACAAACGATAGCAGCCCATGGCTCCACCACTGAGCAGCCTGATGTGATTGCAACGAACCCCCCTAGCACTCCATTGCAGACGTCAAGTGCATCCCAATGGCCCACTAGTAGCCTCCTGCCGAACAGCGTTATTATTCCGGCTGTCGATCCTGCTAATGTGGTGGTAACTGCCGTCCTGCCAACCGACGTCCAGTTTCCTTGATCGGTTGTACTAGGATAGGCTACAAGAATCTTATCAAATGAGCCTGGATTGAACCCAAACCATCCAAACCACAACAAAAATGTCCCAAGAACCACAAGAGTTGCATTATGCCCACGCATTGACATAGGCTTGCCAAATGCATCGAACCGGCCCACTCTTGGACCTTCTATGAAAGATCCCCAAAGCCCTGCAACAGCACCTACCAAATGCACTACCCCGCTTCCTGCAAAATCAATAGCACCAGAAGCAAACAGCATATTGGTTGAACTGGCACTGAGCCAACCGCTAGATGACCAAACCCAATGAACCACAACAGGATAAACGAACCCAGTAAGGAAAAACGAGAAAACCAGATAAGCACTGAACTGGGTTCGCTCAGCTATTGACCCGCTAGTAATTCCAGCAACTGCAATAGCAAAAGCCCATTGATAAAGAAAGAAAGAATAGTCATACGAAGTGTTTGGTATATCCTTGAGAGCAAAGAAGTTTGTGCCAATAAAAGGGTTGGAGGTATCACCAAATGCAAAGGCAAAGCCAAAGAGGTAGTAAGAGATGCTACCAACAACCGCATCTACGACATTTGTGAGCATAATATTCATAGCATTCTTGGCCCGGACTGAACCGGCACAGAGCATGGCAAAGCCAAGCTGCATAACAAATACTAAATAAGCAGAAAATAGAAGGTAAATAGTGTTGATAGAATAGGTGACGCTTTCCTCCCAAGAGATCTCCATGACTGTTGGGGAAGGTATTGGTTGGTTCTGATGGAAAAAGGGAAGATAAAGCCTGATAGTTTGTAACCTTGTAATGTAGTTACGTTGAATGGTAGCTGTGCATGTGGAGTTGTTGTCAAATATGTACTTCCTAGTTTGAGTGTGCTGAGTTGTTGACTAGCAGAGCATTCAACTTCAAAGATTTGAACAACCAATGGAAAGGTTCCTAACTCTGATGGGTTGGTTTAACTTAACATGGATACAAAAGACCACAGTGGATCTAAGTCGACATATTTAGTAGCAAAATTGCTATCTGGAAAGGGGTAGGACTATTATAATGTTAAAACTTTGTAGAATGCAACATTTTCCACGTGTTATTCCAAACTTAAAATACTTTAGCAAGCAACTTGAAACTAGACCTTAATAAACTCATTTAAATGAACAGGAGTAACTTTATTCTGCAAAAGTAGTATTTAAAATTTATATGGTTTAACTAGTTATTGAGAATAATGATTTAAATTTTACAAGAAATTTGTTTGAAATTAGTTAAATATTACTTGATAAATAAAATGATTTATAAAATAAAATTTAAAAAAAAAAAATTCTTGATAGACAAATTTATATGTTTATAAATAAATAAAGTGTTATAGATATAGAATTAGTTATGAAAAAAAATATAAAAAAATTATAAGATTTTATAAAATAAATACTCATAAGATTACAAGAAATTGACGTGTGTATTTTTAAAACGTGAAAAAAGAAAATGAAATAATTCACACAAATGAACAAAAATAAAATAAAATGATCCTTATAAGTATAATGCATAAAAACACATGGATATGTGTTTGTTTAAATTTAAAATATTTTATAAAATTAAAAGAAATTAAAAAAAAATCTACATTTATTATTTGTTTATTTGTAATTTTTTATAACTAAAAAATTAATTAGTTAAATTAAATTACATTAATTTATTATCTCTTCTGTAATTGATTATTTATTTGATTTTACTTCCGTTGACTTGAACGATTTGATTAGATTGAGTTTTTTTTTTATTTAACAACTAATATCAAAACAGTCGTGATCCTAACACTAACTATTTAAAGAGCTGAATTACTTGCAAAACAGGAGTTCGAATCTGTCTGCATCCCTTCTCAACCCTAGTATCACAAAAGGAAAATAGCATCTGAATGTTGGAATGAGTTGGTTGATACATGATCTATGTTCAAAGAACAAATCTCCCTTCTCTAAATCAACATAATAATTCAATAACGAGTGAAATTGTTGACCAAAAGCTTACAAACCAAACATCTGATATCAAGCCTTACATCAATTCCATTGCAGGACTAACAAACCTAAGATCAAAAATATGATCATTATCGTTGTTGGAAAAGAGCTTCAATAACTGGTTTCTTCAAACAACTTAGTAACTGAAACTACAAAGCATAGGGAACAACTATGCTTCAAAAACTACATAGAAAACCAAGTATTTCACGCAATGATCAATGGTTTGATTTCTCTAAAGAGGTATAAAACAGAGATATAGATTAGAAGCATACTCATCAACTGGCTGGTGAAGGGTTCATCATTCTGTCTAATAAGAAAAAGGAGTGGTTGACCGTAGGAAGATAGTCATCTATCTAGACTTGGGCCACCGGCAGTTATCTCAAGCTATTGTCGATTAAAAAAGATTAAGTGCCATCTTGAGCTTGTTTTGTCTCCATTTAGGTAGCTTATAGAAGGCTCCCTTAGGCATGCCAAATTTTTCAGCAAACTCTTCCTGGGACAAGTAGGCCTACAAGAAAATCCAACCACAAATTTCATATGCATTGCAGGGTTGATTCACTAGGCAGATGAAACTAATGGCAGTGATTAAAAGATTATCATGGCAAGGAAAACTAATTTCAATCTCTAAATTTTCTTTTTTTTTTTTATACTTGAGGCTACTAGGATTTGAACCCTGATCAGTAAAATTAAGAGTTCAGTACTTTACCAACAAAGCACGTGACTGTTGACTTTGGTTTTCTTATTTTCACCACACAGTCATGTCAAAAGTAAGGGATAAGAGATCCATTTTTTTTCCTTGACAAATAGTAAGTCACTGAGTTTCAAAACTTGCAGCATCAAAGCAAAACCTTGAAACTTTAGAATTAGTAAAATGTCGTTGTTTGAAGTGAAGTATTGTTAAAAGGCTCATTTTAACACTAGATGGAGCAAGACTATAAAGCTGTATACTGTAGCTGATACCTCTCTTTTGGTCACATCTATGTCTGAAACTGGATCAGTTGACACCACCGTCAATCTTTGGTAAGGATATATTATCGAATTTGCACTAATCTCACTTGCATCAATCTGGTTTGAGTTTTCATTCATTAAAGGGGTGCTTTGCTCTACCACCGGAGAATCTGCAGAAAAAAGTGATTTAATAGAAAAAAATAACTTAAATGATAGCAGGCAATTTACCACAGGAAATACAGTGTAATTAGATAACTGTCATAAACAAAACAAGACATCTTGATATAACATGCAAGTTAAATTAGTTTGCAAATAAAGTCATTCGACCTCAGTCTAACCATGCAAGTCTGCATCAGAACCATTCCCCCTAGTACAGATTCTTCACAATTCAAATTAAAACTCTCTGAATTAACAGTCCAAGTTGTTGATCCAAGATAGTTTCAGTATTCCTACTTCAAGGTCATAATCAAGTTTTGTCCAGTTAATTCAGTAAGAATGCAACTTATTGAGTGGTTTAAAGCTAGGAAAACTGCTATCACTTTCAATATCTCTTATGCAGATGCATTACTTTTTCCCCTGCTCCAAAGTATTCAAATCTGCTGGATCTTGTAGAGATTATGAACTAATGAAATTGTATTACCATATACAGGCAAATTCTTAAAAGAGAAGAAAGCTTGATTTAAGCCTAAATAATTTCATTGAAAAAACAATTATCTTCAATGCACCTTGATAAGGAGAGGATCCAGTAAAGAGCTTCCTGACAACTGGAGTTGGGCTGGATGCATTGTGGTTATCAGAAAACTTCAAATGTGAACCTGATATGCTAGATGCAGGAGAGACACTTTTTTCCCATCCATTTGAACTGCCAGATCTACTTCTTGAGCCATCTGGGGTAGCTTTTGGTGCATTTCTTGTTGGTGCCTGAATGGTATTGCAAGAAGCTTGTGTAAGATAAATCTTGTCATGGAATTAAAGAGTTAAATAACTATCCCAACGTTTCTCAGTAAGCATATATAATATATAGAAAATGTGATATTTCCAATAAACTCTAAAAAATTAACAAAAAAAATTCCAGGGTTGTATTTGTTTGGTTTTGACTGATCATAAAATTCTTACAAGGAAATGGTATCTTCTACTTGAAGCAAAGGGGAGTTCGGCCATCAATGACAAGAATTTCATAATAAGCCCATATACTTGTTACACCACCCTATAGGTAGTGTCACCCTTGCCTTGGCCTCACAAGGCTAAAGGTCTACTGGGAATGCCAAGGGACAACTAGATTTTGAAAGGCAGGATACATAGCAGATAACATCAGAACATAAATTAAATATTATGTCACTTGAGCACATAACATCAGAATATATAGCAGTCAAGTGTACTGCAAAGAGCAGGTTATTTGGTCAAACATCTGCATCTATCCCAGATATCATGAAGTGCATTGCCGAATCAGAGGGAAGCTAGGATGTTACAGCCACATTGTTAGAGACTAAGTCAATAATGATCTTTGCCACAGAACACTACTCACGAGATTTTTAGCTAATTCCTATGTTTTACTGAACTCATTTCTCTGTTCTGCTTTTAGCAGTTGTACACTGTTATGGTGGATTCTCCTGCTTCTTTGGATCAATGAAATCTCAGCTTATTCAAAGAAAAAAGAAGCATCCCACAGACACTTATTCCTTTAGTTAATAGGTGGACAAGAATTACATCTAACTGTTATTGCTATTTTCTACAATGGACAGGATGGAAAACTCCGAGCAACTAGAGACAATATTTAGCCACTTCCCTGTTTATGGCTTTACGCATACAATGTCACTCACGGACTGACAGGCAGATCTCCACTGTCCAACAAACTCATTTTTCTTTACGTTGTATTCTAAACAAAAACTGGCTGACTTTCATGTCTATTACATACTACACAGAAAAAAAAAACTCAGAAATCTCAATGGAGACATCCTCTCTTTCTTTAATGGTTTTACAGATACCAACAGAAACTCAGAAAAAGACGAGGGGAGAAACTACTTCAACATAATGAACCTAATACTAAATTCTTATACATATAAATCTAATTAAAGCTTAGTAAAAGTCACTTACAGTTCCACTTGAGATTTTTCCCTTCAAAGTAGCAAGCTTCCGCTCAAATGAATTGCCATTCATCTGCAAGGCAGCAACTCAATTAAAATTTTAAACTGAATGTGTTCTAGTTGCCGGATTGCATAACTAAATCACGAAGATTCCAATTAAACAATAAGTTCCCAGATAGCAAAACTAAGATATCATCTAATAGGAGGCAAAAGTAAATAAAAGAAAAGAACGTAGTGCTAAAATACATATTGGTTTTGACAATTCAAGGATAAGGAAAAATTGTTGCTGTGAATGGTTGAGCAAGTTCTGCTAGCCAAACATCTGACCTAAAAGCTTAGCTTAATAGGTTGGACTCGGGATCATACTAACATTGTATCTCCTGAAACTTCCCTCACTTGCAAGTCTACTGGGCTTTACAAATGGTCCAAGTACATGCCCTCCAGTTGGCAAGTTGAGAATTAATTTTAAACCTAACAAGGCTGCTAAGGTTCGACTCCAGAATTTTAGTTCAGAAAGGCTGTGGAAACATGATAGCCTACAATCCAACCTAAAAGCTTCGGCTGATAGGTTGGGGCCAAATTACTATTATATCTCTCAACAACTTGAATCTCTTATTGAGATTTAGATATTTCCCGTAGCTCAAAATCGTCTTTTCAGCTGAAATATTTTTTACTCCAATACACATGCTTTTCCTAGACAAGAAAGGTAACTTCACACATTTCATGATATCAATTTAGCTCTCTGCAACCCCAACATCCACCTACTTTGCATCGTCACCAGTCATCACTAACTGGGTACCAGGTCAAATGAAAAACATATTAGATAGCAATCATAAGAAATTAAATAAAAGTATGGTTTAGCCAAGACAGTGAAAATACATCAATATCATTTGAAAGGAGCTCATAATAGATACTTTTACTATGGCAGATGACCCACTTACATTTGCCTTCGAGGGATCCCATTCAAAAAAACATGTGAAAAATAGTGGTTCATAGCCTTCACTAATAACATATATAGGAGCCTCCAAAGAAAGTTCTTCCAGAATGTGTGTTTGAAGGAATTTCTGCAAGTCAAGAAATCAAACATGAGAGCATAGAAAGAAGTGAAGAATATAAAATAAGCACATTATGATGGCATTTATACATATTTAACATCAAGATATCAGTATGTCAAACTGCGCATAATCCACGACACAAAAAAAAGGACCTAAAATAAGCTCTAAGAGAGTCTAGACGTATAATTTACCAGACCCAGATTAAGGGCTACTGCTTTTGATTTAATAGTCGAGCGGCGTCCAACCCAAACATATAATTCTTTATGGCAGTCTAGCACGAATACATCTTCAGTAGTTAAATCATCTTGAGTGAAGCTGTATATCTCTTTAACCTGAAAACCAGACCTAGCCAAAGTAAATCCTCAAGACAATCAAAAGAGCTATTTTATAAATCAATAGTTTCTTTTTCATTGAGCAACAAGTTCTTTTAAAAAAACCTCTGTATAAAATCCCAACATTTTGCATTTTTGAGTTTCAAATTTCTATAGAGAAAAGAATGGAATACCACAAGAATTTCATCAACTAAGAACCATTTAGAGTCCGGAATAATCAGATAGAAACTCATGATTTAAAACAAAATTAGCAAAAGTTCAAGAAAGCAGCCAATCTGCATAGACAACCCAGAAAAAGAAGTTTTCAAACCATTACATATATATATTTTTGATTCCTTATCTAGAATGATGAATTTAATAAAGATGGCATGACCTTCCTATACTTCATTTTAGATGCTCAGGTGAGACTTGATTGACCAGGTAAATTTAAGTTCCTATGGCTATAATTATCTGACAAGATTTGGACAATGGCCGGTGATAGAAATCTCCTCTACAATTCATGATGAACTGTAAAACATGAAGTATACTAAGGTTATCCTGAAAAGAAATAAAAAACCAATCAAGCAACTCCATGGGCAAAGTTGAAACGTTTCTGACCAAATTGATGGATAAATTAATCAGAAAATTGGGCAGCTAGTGCTAGGCACATTCACAAAAGAAAGTGAACAAAGAACCTACTGGCAAAACAGGTCCTAGACACTATAAAGAATTCTTATGTCTCTATGACATGCAATCCTAGGAATAAGCAACGAGGATGAAGTAATAGAAATATGCTTAATTACAATTGTATCTGAAGTCCATTACATTTATAGCCCAATCAATCTACTTGAGCATACAGAAAATATGTAATAAAAATTCTATCAACATTTGAATGGGTTCAAAAATAGGCATTTCCCTTAGCTAGCCTAAATTTCAATGCTACTGCATGTTAAAAATCTACAATTGCAATATGAGTTGATGACAACATTTATATTGCATCCAATGGTTCTTAACGAAAGATATGCAAGCCAACAGAACCAAACAAGGTGTACCTTGAAATCACCTGAAAGGGAAATCAAACCATGCGGCAAATGAACCATAACCAACTGTCAGAAACGTTTTGCAGCAATTTACAGCCGGAAAACTTCTGAACCTAGGAAGAAAGCAAATTATCCTTCCAGAGAACAATAGTAAAAAGAGAGGATAATTTGCTTACCTTCAGTACAGGTAAATTTAAACAAATGTGGATCTTCTATGAACTTCTTAATCTCCTTTTCTCTTGGATACTCCGTCTTTCCACCGAGTGAACTCCAGAAACTATCTGGTTCACTTCCTTCCCTCAGTGATATGGGTTGCCATGCTGGCTATGAATGGCATCGTCAAAACAGAAATTCAATGATTATTAATTGAGTTAGGCCCATAAAACAACAATGAGAAATCTACAATATAAATCTGGCTTTCATTAGCCACATACAGAAGGTTTAGTACTAAAAAATGAAAATTAAGTATAATATCTAATATTATATTTAATTTGAATAACATAATACACACATTAATCAATTCAATCATTCTATCAAGAAGATCATGCTCTCTGCTTGAGGTGAGATTCCCAATCCAAGTGAAGACAGATGTTCCATTTTGCAGGACGTAACAGTAGGATGAATTCAGGGAGCCTGAAACCTGAAAGATTTTAGTTTAACAAATCATACTCAAATGTAAAGGAGCATTTTGGTACTAAAGAGGGAGAAAGAAAAAAGAGTAGCAAATCCTCATAACACAAAAAAACAACAAATTTCACTCAGTACCTTTAATAAAACATAAAATAGTAAATCTATTTCTAACATGTAAATAATTTAAGAAAGTATGAACACAAATAATCATTCTGCTTAAAAGTTCAACAAGAGGAAAACTAATCAATCTTTTTAGCATGACTTAACCATTGAATGACTTGGCTGATATGAAGTGTTGCTCTTCTGACAATATAAGCATAGAAGTCATGTTAGCAAACAACAAAAGGTGAAAAGAAAACTAGAGATTCAATCTTCAACCAACTTTCCGATAAAAAATGAAACACAAGACAACTCATTGATATTTGGAATATCATGGCAATGATAGATTGCTCTGAACAGGTACCACAATTTGGAGAAACATATAGTTGATATTTTCTAACTTGGAAGTGTATTCTCTCTTATAAAGAAAGCATAATCCCATATTGACAACAGGATATTAAAGAGTATTGTAGAGGCTCTTATTGTTACTAGAACATTTGACATGAACGATGACAATAGGTTAAGCGTTAAACAAAAATATGAGTTTTGAAAAGTTATCAGCAAAAGAATATATATTAAAGGCATGTGATGGTCTGTGGTATGTGTGGGTGTCAGAGAGAGAGAGAACAAAGGTACTGTTTTAGGTTGAGTGTTACATCTTCAACTTACATGATCAACCTGGATAGCTTGCATGTTTTCTGGACTCGTCCCTTGAACTCGAAAAAGTGCTGTCCTTTTTTCATCATAAGTATCATCACAAATGCCACTTTCAGCAATAAACTTCTTGTACCCTGCACTGATACCTCCCTTTATTTTATTCAAAAAAAGGCAAGACAGGGTATTAGAGGACTGGCTATTTTATCAGTAGATTAACAAAAAAATTAATTTATATTCGAAAGCAATTAAAGGGAAAAAAATTCTTGCGAAGAACCAACCTTATAAACAATTAATGTCTGGAAAATAAGGAAAAACTGAACTGGTTCCTTGTTTTGCGTAACTTGAGCCTAAAAATAAAACATAAGATTCAACCTAGTGAAATGTCATTTTTTGGAGAGATGCAACAGGTGTTAGTGTTATTATACATATATTACTAAGTAGTTAATCCTCATAAATTCAAGAAAATAGTAGAATAAATCACTCCTTCAGAATCAGAAAAGTAAAGGACCCGTTAAAATGGTCACCAAAGAGCAAAATAAGAATTCACATTAGCCTTTTCAGTATGATATATGTGGAAATCTAATCTTTATTATTACTTGATTAGTTGACTTTATCTATTTTAGTTAAGTCTCTTATTTTTTGAATAAGGAGTGATTTGGGTAATTACACCAAATCCATGAGATATTTTCCTATTATGTGTAGAGAGTAAATTTCTCTTTTGATTAGCTATTTTAATGCATGGAAATCTTTGGTTTTAAGACTGTGAATATTCAGTCTTTATCCCATATATTTTCATGCAATTCTAGTATTATAAGAAAAATATAGAAGAATAAAATAGTTTTATTCTAGAGATTTTTTCATGGTGTCAGAGCACGATCTGAACCTTTGAAAATTTTCACTCAGAGTCCAGCATGGTCAATGGAAGAGAGAGCCCGATGTCGGAGGTTACCTCTAACCCCAGAGCTAGCATTATTGGAATAGATTTTTTAGCACAAAAACGTAATTTTCTAAGTGCCTTGACTGTAAAACTAGAGAAATCAAATTCATTAATTATGGATTCTGTAGCTTCAGACCATATGGCTAGGGATGCATCTGTATTCAATAAATACAACGTCATGAAAACTTCACAGTTCAAATTGCTGATAGGTCACTTTCAAAAGTGGCCGGTACAGGTTCTATTATTATTTCCAAAGAGATAACACTTGATTATGCTCTATTTGTCCAAAATCTAAGTTGCAATCTATTTTCCATAAGTAAACTTACAAGAGACCCTAAGTGTGTTGCAAAATTTCTTCCAAATATATGTGAATTTCAGGATTTGAACTTAGAGTAGATGATTGGTAATGTTAAAATGTGTGCAGGACTCTATATCCTAAAAGCCAATGATTCTGAAAGACAATATCAGAAGACCTCTTGTGTGTCTTCATCCCATAATAATAATAAATATAGTATTATCATGTTATGGCACTATCAGTTTGGTCATCCAAACTTTTTGTACCTTAAAAGTTGTTTCCCTCATTATTCAATAAAAATTCTAACAACTTTCAATATGAAGTTTGCCAACTATCCAAACATACCCGTACCATATATCCTAATCAGCCTTATAAACCATCCCATCCTATTTCAATGATACATAGTGACATTTGAAGTCCCTCCAAAGTAAATAACATTACTAATTCTAGATGGTTTGTCACATTTATTGATGATCACATCATATTCCTTATGAAGAAAAAATCAGAAATGGGCCAGCTATTCTAAAATTTTAACAATATGATCCAAACTCAATTCAAAACCAAAATCCAAGTGTTGAGAACCGACAATGGGAGAGAATACCACAATTCAATCCTTGGATCATATCTAATGAAGCATAGTATAATTCATCAAAGCTCATGTGTCGATACTCCTCAATAGAATGGAGTTGGTGAAAGAAAGAATCGACATTTGTTGAAAGTTGCAAGATCCCTCATGATGGCTACCCAAGTACCTAAGCATTTTTGGGGTAAGGCTGTTCTTATCGCTACATAACTTATAAATAGAATGTCTTCTCGAGTCCTGAAATTTCAAAACACTTGCCAATCCCTTCTCGGTTCCTATCCTCAACTTCGAATCATCTTGTCTATTCCCATTTAAATGTTTAGATACACTGCATTTGTTCTTACCAGCCAACAAAACCAAAGCAAATTAGATCCCAAATCCATCAAATGCATATTTCTTGAATACTCCCCAAGTCAAAAAGGGTACAAGTGTTACTCACCAGTAACAAAGAAATTCTACCATTCCAATGTTACTTTTTTTGAAAATCGACCTTACTTTCCCAAAACTGCCATTTAAAGGGAGAATCCAATCACACGGGAATATCAACTTTGGGAAGATCCTATTACCGAACCATCAAACACTCCTCTAACTCCCTTTCAAGTCCAAAACATCCAACCAAATCCCCCAAACCCTAAGTCTACACAAGGGAAAACAAACAAAGAATTGATTGTCTATTCAAGAAGACATAAAACTCGAAAGGATCTAAGAGAATGCACACCTGCAAAGCAAAGCCAAAAATTTGAACCAATTCTAGAGATGCTTGAAACCAACACAAGTAACACTCTTACTAAATCTGATTCAATTGAATCTCTTAATGATCTAGATCAACCGATTGCTCTAAGGAAAGATATGAGATCATGTACTCAACACCCAATCTGTAATGTGGTTTCTTATGAAAGTTTATCACTCAGTTATCAGGCTTTTGTTATCACACTAAACAATATGCAGATTCCCAATAATCATGAAGCACTCATGCAACCAAAATGGAAGATGGCTGTTTTGGAAGAAATCAAGGCCCTACAAACGAACAAAACATGGGAGATTTCAAAATTACCCAAAAGGAAAAATCTAGTTGGGTGCAAATGGATTTTTATTGTCAAACACAATGCAGATGGAAGTATTAAGAGATTTAAAACTCGCCTTGTTACAAAAGGATTTACTTAATCTTATGGTGTTGACTACGAGGAGACATTCGCTCCGACTACTAAACTTAATTCAATCTGGGTGTTATTATCATTAGCAGCAAATCTAGTTTGACCACTCCACCAACTAGATGTCAAAAATGCATTTCTTAATGGCAACATAGAAGGAGAAGAAGTTTACATGGAATCCCTCTAGGATTTAAAAATTAGGACAATTCTGGCAAGGTATGTAAACTTCAAAAGTCTTTTTATGTTCTCAAACAATCCCCATGTGCATGACTTGATAGACAAACAAAAGTGGTAAAGAAGTATGGTTTTTCACAATGCTAGACCGATCGATCACACCATGTTTGTCAAATATTCACCTAAAGGAAAAATAGCCATTCTAATTGTCTATGTGGATGACATTATTCTTACCAGAGACTATGTGGGAGAAATTAGCAACCTAAAGAACTTCCTAGCCAAAGAATTTGAAATCAAAGATTTGGGACACCTCAAAGATTTTCTTGGCATGGAAATAGCTCGCTCAAGGAATGGCATCTCTGTTTCACAGCATAAGTATGTCCTAGAGTTACCAAAGGAAATTGGAATGCTTGTATGCAAACCTGCTGACACCCTTATGGACACAATGAATAAGGTAGGAATGGAAGAAGAAAGTCCAGCATCAGATAAAGGAAAATATCAAAGACTTGTTGGAAAACTCATCTACCTTTCTCATACAAGACCAGAAATTGGTTTTTCGATTAGCATGGTAATCAGATTCATGAACAACCCAACTGAGAAACACTTAAGGGCTGCGTATAGAATCTTACAGTACCTAAAGAAAAGTCCTGGCAAAGGGTTATTTTTTAAGAAGACATCACGCTGAAATGTTGAAATTTACATTGATGTTGATTGGGCTAGATATGTTACTGACCGAAGATCAACTACAGGTTATTGTACCTATGTGTGGGGAAATTTAATTACTTGGCGAAACAAGAAACAGTCTATGGTGGCTAGAAGTAGCGCAGAAGCTAAGTTTAGAGTTATGTCTCATGGCATATGTGAGGGAATTTGGCTAAAAAGGTTGGTATGGTAGTTAAAGGTCTCTACAGAAGAATCCATGAAGATATTTTGCGACAACAAAGTTGCTATAAGTATAGCAGAGAATTTTGTTCATCATGATAGGACTAAACATGTGGAGATTGATCGTCACTTCATCAAAGAGAAGATGGAGGAACGAATTGTTAGATTACTTTATACTCCCACGTGCCTCCAAACTGCAGACATACTCACTAAAGCTCTCTCTCGAAATAACTTCGAAAATCTGAAGTCTAAGCTTGGCATGATTGACAACTACCACCCAGCTTGAGGGGGAGTGTGAAAATCTAATCTTCATTATTATTTGATTAGTTGACTTTATCTATTTTAGTTAAGTCTCTTATCAGGGATTCAAATTGCAGTCGCGGACACGTTTTCGGTCGCATTGTGTTTATCGCGATTGTGGATATAACGAATATCATCAAAGTCATTACAGTTATCGCGATTGTTAATTTTTTTAAAATTTGCACAACTTGTTATAAAACATAGTAATTATAATTATGATCATAAAAAAAAAATTTCATGATTTTTAAAATAATTAATGACACCTTATCTTATTTTATTTATATAAAAAAATTATTTATAATTTTTTAATATTATAGTAAAATATTCACATTTAGAAAATTAACAACATACAAATATTAAAACAATAAAATCATTAATAAAATCCCAATAAAAATAGAAATAAAAAATCAAATTAATATATTAATCATTTAATATTTTATTTTTTTCATGTAAATTATGATATAATATACCTGTCAAATTTACATTAAACTCTTTCATCTCAAATTTTTCAGTCAAAATTAATTCTCAAAATTTTTCAATTTTAACCAATTATTTCTCCCTAAAATTTTTCCCCTAAATTTATTAAATATATATATATATTTTTTGTTTGGTCAAGCATTGACCGGTGCCTACCAAACTCTCCACTACACTCAAATATTTCTTTCAAAATTCTCCTGCATCCTCCAAATCTTTCCACTCAAACTTCTTTTATTTTTTTCTAAATCCTTCCTTTCTGCTATTCCCGCACAAATCATCCACCGACCATAGCAGCCAACCAACCTCCAAGCTTCCACCTTCATCCAACTTTCCACCAAATGACTCATCTGATTCCTTCTTGGATCCAACCAGCACAGTCCGAAACCCATGCCCATAGAGTGCTCATAGATGAGTTTTTAAAATTTTAAAGTTTCAAGCAAAATCTTTCTAAAGTCTAAGTTTTTCTAAGCCTTATACAACACAAATTTGTAGAAACTTAAACAAGGAAGAAAAGGTAAATTTAAGTGTTTTATTATTACTTGATTTCAATAAATTTTTCTTGATTTTTGACTAAGCCTTTTTTTTTACTGAGTCATTATAAATCTAGGATTTCTTTTTTGTGTTTGGGGCTTTACTTTGTTAAAGTTTGAAATTTTAATGCTTGATGATGAAAAAAAAAAATTCTTCATAAAAAAAAAGGAAATAACGCCAATTGCATCCCGCTATTGCCACCATTAGCCGCTATGGCATTTTTTTGAGGCCGCAATGAACCACTACAGATGTGAATTTTCTTCACACCCAATATCGGTTGAATAGTGGTGGCGGTGGGTGCTGATTCCGCTAAATAGCGGCCGCTTTACCACTAGTGCGCTGCTATTTGAATCCTAGTCTCTTATTTTTAGAATAAGGAGAGATTTGGGTAATTACACTAAATCTATTAGATATTTTCTTATTATGTGTAGAGAGTAAATTTCTCCTTTGATTAGCTGTTTTAATACATGAAAATCTTAGGTTTTAAGGTTGAAAATATTCAATCTTTACCCTATATATTTTCTATGCAATTCTAGTATTGTAATAAGAAAAATATAAAAGAATAAAATAGTTTTATTCTAGAGATTTCTTCAATATAGCATGTCAATTTCAGTAACATGAATGAGTGAAACCAATAGCTCTCTCACAAAAGTAAAATATCACCACAGAAACAATCTATGTAGGAATCACTGAAAATGACTTCCAACTACCTGCTTAATTCTTGAACATCCTAAGTTAACTTGTAGCATCAGGTTAGTCAAACAGAAGCATCAAATATTATAACCGCACAAGTGTTGAAGAAAGAAAAATAGAACTTGCCATGACTGGATCCCCTTTGGTTGAATCAACAATGGCACTCATATGGAAGATAGCATCAGCTCTATCTTCCTGCAGGAAGAAATGGATAAAGAAGGAGACAAATGGCATAGTCAGATTTCTCATTAAGTGCCAATATTAAAAACTAAAATTTTAAAGAAATATATAGCACTATACTAAACTTGCATAAGCAACAGTATCGCATGAAATTAAGAGCCAAGGTTTTAGTCCAAACAAGAAAATGCAACTTACAAGCGAAGAAAAAAATAAGCAGTCATGTTCTTTTTTATTTAAAATGATCATTTCTAATTACAAATTTTCACTGACATTGTTTCTTTTATATTCCTCTAATGCCTTTGGCAAGAAAGAATATTTAGAGCCTTTTTTCATGATTGCACGTCAACAATCACTACATGTTAAACTTAGCTTCTCAAAAAAAAAATTATATTTCCAAATAAATATATTACAAGTTAAACAACTGCATAATAAAGGCAGCAAAAACTTTCAACACTTCAAGCGAGGTATCACCTATAAGATATACAACATAAAGCTCTTTTAATTGTTTATTATGGACTTCTGATTGATCAAAAATCCTGATTGAACATTGGCATTGAAGCTGTATTGAAATAAACATGCAGGATCTCTATCAAAAAGGATAATACTTTTTGCATGCCCTATGCATCAATCTAAATATACTTTTGATAAAGTTTACATGTCTACGATTCCAAATGTATGCTGTTGGATAAGGATGGATCCTAAATTCTAATGCCTCTATCTCAAGGATCTCCAGGTTTACCTATACAAAAGCTTGAGATTCAAATGAAAAAATAATCATGTGTTAATGAACCATGCTTACCGGTACACTTCCATCACCAAGCCATGCATAAAATAAACTCTCATCCCTTTCATTTCCAGGATATGTATACTGCACTATATAACAATCCCCACTGTAGAGCTTTGTCTGTTCTGAAACTGGGATAAGGCATAGTTCATGACCATTTACCCGCCAAACCTGACATGTTACACCATTGCATCAAAAAAAAAAAGAGACACTAAAAGCTTAAAGCCATTAGTCCAGAAAAAATGATAAGTTTTCTTGCAATTGAAGCTACTTTTAGTGTGCCTCTGCAATTTATATAAGGCTGGAAGTCTTCTTCAGGAAGCTCCTTCACTTCATAACCCTGTTGCTTGAATATTGCTGAAAAAGAAAACAAAGAGAAATTCATTAGTGCCACAAAATATAAAGTCTACAACTGATTCCTTTCCACTTTTTTTTTCCCATTTTTTTTATTGCTTTCCAACTATATTATTGCAATAGGTACAAACCTGCCACTTTTTCTCGTCCTTCATCATACAGCTTGGTCTCTGCTGTTTTAGGCCAACTATTGAAGTAGGATTTAAATATCAAAGTTTCTAATCCCTCAGTTAAAAATGTTAAGTGAGTCCCATTTGACCTGTCCTGTTTTCTAAGAAAATCCTGTAAAAGAGTAGCTAGCAATATAGTCAGATAGAACGCCCTTAAGATTCTCCTTGTATCAACAAATTCTTCCATCTACATCTCACAAATTCTCCTTATACCAGACATCCTAGTACAATTTATGCCCTTTTGGCACTTTTTCTAAATTGAGGGATAAAATCTTGTAAAATCATGGACTGTAAATCTGGAAAAGATAGAAACCGATGCAGGTGGACTCCAATAGATCAAACTTTCACAGAAAGACAGAACATAGTATCCATGGGTGTCCATCTTCTTAAGAGGAATAAGAACAATCATTTATTGTTAGAAACTTTCCATTAGTATTTTACCTAGATGAGTGAGCTGTAAATTGATATATGAGCAAATAAGTATAGAAACCAGTTGTAACATCATACTTATCAGATATAATTTAATTAGAGATTATCCTTCTAGTGCCCAAGCAGATCATTGCCTATAATTCTCCATGATAAGTTTGATATAAATAAGATTAACAATCAAGTCATTATTTTGGACAACTGCATTCTGACTTTCATATAATTTATAAACAGTGCTTAGTAGATTGAGGAACATTGCAGCTTTTGAAAAAACCTATGGGAGAGCTTATCATCTTAACTAAATGTTATAAATTAAAATTCTCAACAATCTTCCCCTAAGAAGCTAGAGCATCTTGTACATAAATTATATCTCATCAAACGGCCATTAGAATTTCGGAATAAGATGAGAGGAAAAAAGAAGAGGGTAGAGGGAGAAAAAGGATGCAGTCATATCATTTATAGATGCACACCTAGTTATCTCAATTTTGAGACTCAAACCATTTCTAATTGAATGAATGTCTTCTTCAACCAACATATCCCCTCATGATGCACTCAATCTAACTTTTTGCTCTTTGTCTACATGTGTGAAAAGAAAGAGTGGGATAGGAGGGGGATGGCAAGAAGCAGAAGAAATAACTCTTACTTCTGCAGCTGAAATAGATATCTTTCGTTCAGTTATTGAGGTATTTCTTCCCATCCAAACAAAAACTTCGGCACCACAATCTAGCATATAGCACTTGTTTTTCTCAAGCATATCTTTGTCCAATGAATTACTTCCAATTTGAGACAGTTTCCCCTGAAGATTTATCCTGTTGATGAAAAACCTTAAAGTGTCAATCAAGAAAGGTATATTATTCCATTTAAAGAAAGAAGGAAGAAAAAAATTTTCTCTGAAAATAAAAAGAAAGAGAAAAGAACACAACTTGGTATCACCCTGAATAGGAACTAAAAGGACAAGTTAATTCAACCAATAATCATCTTACACTTGTTGAAAAGTTAGAAAAAGCAGTTATTTATAAAATTATTGGAGATAATAGGCAAACGGCATGCATTATAATTTGGCCTTTTAATATGCCGAATAAATTTGTTTCTGAATGCTAAGATACAAGCTTGCAAATATTCAGGAATTAAGTTTGTTGACAAAGATATAATGGCAAAATTCAAATACAAACTCACCAAAATAATATTGCAGGACTATCAACTTGTTGTGGACCAGACAAAGCTGAGTCCCGGGGAATTGGTGCATAACCACCAAAAAAACTCCAGAATTCACCAACATCAGAATCACCAACCAATTTTCCGTCCTCTGTTGCAAAGGAACCATTTAATAATTGCAATATCTTTTACTTTAAAAGGGTTGAAATTAAGAATTTCCAACCTATAGTTGCCACTTCACAGTTTCTGGTGTGCTTATTCTCTTTGATATACTGAACAACCTCCAAAGCTTTAGCCCTTTCTTGGATACTAGAATTGCACCCGCTAAAGAGGAAAATTTTTGATGCAGTGTCAAGAATGAATACATCATCATGATTCAAGGATGATCGAGAAAAAGGCACCTGGGCAACAAGCATGACATATGAAGAAACTAAGAATCATAGTTATTATGAAGAAACTAAGAATCATAGTTATTATGAAGAAACTAAGAATCATAGTTATTATTAATGAGGAAAAAAACTACTTTGTCTAGTCATTAACAAAATGCAGTGAATAACAGAACAATCTAATTATAAAGACCGATAATGATTTCATGTTTATTATCAAATGGAATCTTTGTTTTCAATAGTTGACATGCATTATAAATACGGCCTGTAATCATGTACATAAGGATATACAAACTTAAAAGCATGTTAAATGTTCAACTATAATTACCAACGCATGCCTGCTATAGAAAAATTAATCCCTAAACAAGTGAATTATCAGATTACTTTATCTTGTCTGGTAGAATAGACCACAAGAGCAACTGGCTCTTTCTGTCAACTCAAACTTTCCATCATTGCCCTACAAAGTTATTTTGGTAACTGTGCTGCAGTAAAGCATGCATCTAGAGTTTTTTTATTTCTTATCTTGAGATGTTAACTCAAATAATTAAAACACCTCAAATCATTTCCCAAACTTCAAATATAACTTACTTCTTTAACATGAACAACATGATCTCCCTTGCATGTTAACAAGGTGACTCGGTATGTTTCACCCTTTAACTTCCCAGGCTGTGAAGAGTACACTCCTTCAACTGGAATAATACAAGGTTTAAAATATGATAAGAATTTCTCAGTTTCTTGGCCTTGAACTTCTCTATACTGCACGGTGCAAGACCCTAGCGCTGCATCTAGTTCCAGCGCTTTGTCTGACGCCAAGGCTGAGTCTACCTGCCAATACAGCAACCATTCTCAAAATACCCAGTAGTAACATAAGCCTACATATAGTTAATAATTTTTCTAGATTTGATATGCACAACTCATACACAAAGATTAATGGATCAATACTTTTTTTGGGGTTTCACTCTATTCCCATTTTAGTGCACTTGACTGTGTGTTTTTGTACAATTAGAACAGTTAATAAAAACTATGGTCAAAAATATCTGGCAGATTCCATTCATTTTCTTGTCTGTACATTATTATTCACGATATTGAAGAAACTACCAAATTTAACATTCAAAAACAATCTTGAATATTATCTTTGTCCATGAAAAACAAGGCAAGTATGTAAGAAAACAATCAATGACCTCGTTTGCATCATTTCCCAGCCAATAATGTATGTCGTGCTGCGGAGGCCCACTTTTTAGCACACTTGTCTGTCTCAAATAACAACCAGAAATCAGACATGCAAATCTTCTTTGAATCTAAAAATAATTACCACTATCATATACTCCATTTCACTGACAAAAGGAAAAAAATGTTAAAACGCTAAAACTTACACTTAAAACGACATATGCACTTCCAGAGTAGAATTTTCCATGCGAAGATTTTGGAACAGGAACCAACCGCAAGTTCTCAATGCACCAGATTTCCAAACCACTGAATTAAACCAAAAAAAAAAAAAAAGCCTTAAACAGAAAAAAAAAAAAAAAAAAAAAAAAAAAAAAGAGAATATGCGGTTAAGAGTTAAGAAAATACGGTTTTGCCCCTGCTCCGTGGAATGCTGAATCAACGTCTTTACTGTAAAAAGCCATTATCTCTCATCACTAAAAAGAAATGGAGTCTGCAATCCAGACATTGAATGTTAGATCTAAAAGCTTAATCAAAATCAAAGAAATAAGCCAAAAAACTGACGCAAAAGAAAAAAAAAAAAAACAAACCCGGAGCTGACCAAACAAAAAGTTGAACAGAAGATTTAAAAAAAAAAAACCTTGAAAAAAGAAGAATAAAAGAGAGTATATTCTGATCTGTTTTTAAAACAAAATGGAGATTAACAGAGCAATAAAAAAGAGTTGGGGAAGCCGAAAGCAAGAAGCGAATGAGACTCTTGGCTTTATCGTCCAGCTAACCAGGGACCCACCCCCTAAACTGGAAGCTTTTTTGATCTGTTGAAAACGATAGAAAGGTGAAAACTTATAAAAAGAAATGAGGGAGTGGCAGGGTGGGGTCCGCCGGTCTCGTCTGGTTGTTGGTTCCCGCTCCCGCCCGCTCTGGATTTGAAGTTTGGGATCGAAACGACGTCGATTGAATGCGCAATTTTGGATTTCGATTTTATTTTCCTTGGGTCGGCGTTGGCCGGTCGTCGTACGGGTCAAACAACAATTGATGATGGTTTTAAAATTTTACACAAAAGAAAACCAGCATCGAACACGTGTCTGCGAATTAATGGATAAATGTTAAATAATTTATTTTTAACATGTAAAATAATAATAGTTTAAATTAAAGATAAAAACGTACGTAATAGTTAATTGAAAAAAAAAATCTGAAATAGCGAAAAATAGTTGAGTGGGTAAATTATTAAAAAGACATGATGGATGTGTTAATTGGAAATAAAATTGTGGATTTTATGATGGTTGGTTAAGAATTTAACAAGCAAAATTAAATGGTTTTAATTGGTTAGGAGATTAACCATATTGAGAGTAGTTACAACTATGGAATTCAAGGATATTGACAGGACAATTGGAAAAAAAGTAACATCCAACAAAGAAACATTAATATTGGAAATAATAGATTGATAAGGAAGGAGTAGGAATCAAGGGAAGAGAAGCTACCCATTATGACATTGTGATAACATGTGCAAGTGATTTCATAAAATATTCCAGCAAAGCAATGGCCAAGTTGGGATGGACCAAATTTTTTTTCTTTTGAACTTAACCTAATATTTAAATTTAATATTTGAATTCGACTTGATCTTATTATATATATATATATATATTTTTTAATTCATAATTAATTTTATTCGATTCAAAATTAATAATATATTAAAATTTTAATATAAAATATTATTTAATATTATTTTTAAAATATAAAATATTATTTTTAAATATAATATAAAATTATATAAATATATAAAATATATAATTAAATAAATAATAAAAAATAATATATATTAAATCAGATCAAAATGAATTTGCATAAAATTTGACCCCAAACTTATCTTAATTTAAAAAAAAAATACTTGATTAGACCTTACTCTTAATTAAAAAAATTAGTAAATTTTGTATCAGATCAAAATCCGATGAATACAAATTAGATTGCCTACTCTTTTAAAGTTCATTGAATAATGTTAGTCACTACTTATAGTGTCATATTGGGCCAGGTTCTTCATACCCAGTGGACTAAGAACTTGGGTCGCTCACAATCAAATAAGAATCCTCTTTCCTCGAACAATAGAGAAATTAACTGATAAGAACCATAGATGTTCAAAATATCATTTCCTCTATCCCCGCCATTTCCTTCACTTTCTTCTTACCTTACTTCCACCATTACCAGCCAAACAACTTTCGCTGTCTCATCTGACTGCCATCACAAGATCACTTGTCCTAGTCCTATAATCCAACCTCATCTCTACCGCTAATACTTAAGCCATGTTACAATTGGCACACCAAACCACAAGCTTTCCTGGATTGAGTTCAAACTACAATGAGATAAAATGGAGTCTCAATATCACGATTCACGTCATTTTATTCACATAATTTTGTGAGATATTATCTGCCTTCATCAATTGAATCTTACAATTTTATTTTACAAAAATCATTTTATAAGTTAAAAATAGTATAAACATTTATATCTCAAAATTAATTATAATTGATGTATAATTCATAGCTTTTCTCTAATATTATGAATCCTCTCTCACTCCAATGAGAGCTTACCGTTCTTAGTAGTATATCAATAAATATCCCATAGCAACTTTAATACCAAATGTCATAATTTACATCAATTTATAAAGTATTATCCATTTTGATTCATCAAATCGTATGATTTTATTTCACCAAAAAATATCTCATAAATTAAAAGTGACATGAATATTTATATTCTAATATCAACTCTAATATACAGTTAATATAGAATCCATGACTCTCGTTGGAGCATGACACTAACCTGCGTCCCTTGGATCCTTACCATGAGTCCTACTGGCAACATGTCTTCAGGATTCATGTGGCATCATTTTGTGGTGGTTGTGGCTTTCGTAGGGACCATAAGAACCTTTACGGCTTTACCCACTCAGCCCTAGCCCGAGTGCAATGGAGCCATCACTTCAAGCCAGGGAAAATGAAGAAGACAATGCAAATAGCAACAAAAACTCAAGGAGGGCAGACATGAAAAAAACCAAAATAAAAGAGTGTTTGATTTTCATCTTGACAGTCAGAATTGCTTGTTCCATTGAATCACCCAAAGCACACCACATTATTTTTTTTACTAACCCAAAATTGCAATCAATTTGAGAGATTTAGTGAAAATTTTCTAAAATAAACACACGATTAAAACTGTTATACTCAATATAAAAGCACATACAAAATTAAAGCAAGCACAAGTATGTAATTTGATTTCTACAAGCCAAATTTATATTACAAAAACGAAAAGTTCGAATTAAAAGAAAAATTCAGTAAAATCACTGGCTCTTGCTATCGTAATCGACAACTTCGGAATCAGTAACGGATCGTGATTGTTGGACGATGGACCGACCAATCGAATTGATCCAATCCTCTTTCTCTTTCTCCGTATCCGCGACAAAATACATGGTGGAATCTCGAGTGGAGAGCTCGAAAGCGAAGGCCTTGTTCACAATATCCTCGGCTCCCTTGACCGTGAGGCAACCGCCCACCGACACCACACCACGTGGAGAGGAACCACGGTTGACGGAACCCGGGTCCTTGAACCACAACAGCTTGCCTTGCTTCAAGATAAACCAGCGGCGGCGCCAGGTCTTGATGTAATCGCCTTGTTTAGTTAGCCAACCGGCTCGTTCGGGGTCGATCCAGAACTCGATGCCTTTGTAGTCATCCGGATTCGGGTCCTGACCCGTTGCTGCTCGCCATAGATTCTCCATTTTGTCGAGGGAATTGGCGTTTGGGCAAGAAAATTGCTTAAGAAATGGGATTTGTAATCGGGAGTTGTTTGGCAGTTTTGACTCAATTTGGAGTCGGCAACGTATTTGGCTACTCTACAAAACGAGGTCGTTTAAATGTTGGTAATTGGTGAATAAGTAAGAAATCAAAAAAATCGGAATTATCTTTATGTCTGACTAATTTGGGAAACCATTTTTATCGCCTATAAAATTAGACGGTAGTGCTTTTTCACATTCAACGGATCTGCCAACAGCAGCTACAATCAGCGTCGAATTTTTAATTTTAGTAATTAAAATTTAAAAATTAATCATTTTAAATATATAAAAAATTTTAACAGAATTAAATTTAAAGTCTAACCTCGTAGCTTTTCTCTGATTCCAAACTAAGACGAGTATACAAAACTTTTCGATAATTTTAAATTTTCAAGAACTCTATGTCACGTTTCTTTGGGGTAAAAATGGGTAAAGAAAAAATGGAAAAAGCTTTGAACATTTTAGTTCTTATCTATTTGTGCATTATTGCACATGTATGGAAAAAAAATGAAGAAAGAAAACCACACTCCCTATTTACAAAAATCAGCGACCACGGGTTGGCTGCCCGAACGCTTCATTTCAGCGGCAAACTATTGAGAAGAGATTAAATTATTTCTCAACAAAATGAAGACTCCGGAAGATCAATGGCACAGGCAAGAGCAGCAGCTTTGTTCTCACACTCTCTCTGTTCATCAGCAGGGACACTGTCTGCCACAATTCCTGCCCCGGCTTGGAGGTGAGCAACCCTCGACGCTTGTTCACGTCCTTGTATGAAAACATGATGTCATATCGATTGGCAGCTGAAAAAACAATGGTTCTCAGCGCAAGGGCAATGTCCATATTACCAGAGAATGAAATGCCTCCAAACCCACCACTATATAGTCCTCGTCTTGTAAGTTGTAGCTGATCAATCAACTCCATTGCTTTCACCTGTATTGTAGCATTATGAAAATGGGAAACCATCAAAAACTCAGCCCTATATACAAGCAGGAAGCAAAGAGTATGCAATCATTCTGGTTGGATTAGAAGAAAACCACAGGGTTGAGTTTCTTACCATATGATGTTTTATTATTTTAATTAACTTCAAAACCATGATAAACCGGTAAAAGAAAAACCGTCAATAAAAGTAGAAAGAGGGTGGTAACAAGGACAACCTTTGGTGTCCCACTAACAGTTCCAACAAGCAATGCCGCATGCAAAGCATCCCAGCTAGTTAAATCGTCAAGCAATGCTCCTGTAACCTGCAGATTTCAAATAGAAACTTGTTACTATGAACAAGATCATAAGTAAGCATTGGACAGTAGCACAAATAATGGCAGAATGTAAGCTTAGAGTTTACATTTCCCTCAATCAGAGTCAAACATGAACTTCTAGAAAGGAAAGTATACCATCGAGCTGATGTGCATAACATCGGAATACTATTTGATATTCATCAGCTTTTCAACCTTAACAGATCCCGGCTTGGAAACCTGCTTGACCAACCTGTATTTGAGTACAGAATCAGTCAGATGTATAAGAGTAGAAAATATCATCAGAGCTTTAATAGCGTATATTGCCAACATGGATGTCTCCATGCAATTATTCACAAAAAGGAAAACGTTAACAAAGCAGCAATATTCTATATTTGCCAATGTGATCCCGTGAGTAAATGAGCAGCATGGATAGAGTAAACCATAAAAAATAAAAAATAAAAAAAATAACCTTTCCAACATCATTCCTTCCCAAGTCAACTAGCATAATGTGCTCTGCACACTGCTTTTCATCAGCCAAAAGTTCTTTTTCCAACATTAAGTCTTCCTTAGGTGTCTTCCCACTTCTAATGGTCCCAGAAAGAGGCTGATTAATAATCTTTCCCTGTGAACAACATATAAAGGTAAAAATGTGATAAGTCTCAGTTACGGCAATTTAACGTGACAGCACCTTTGACTAGGGGAAAGAAGGGGTAAGGGCACGGGAAACTGCAACAGTAAACCAAAAGATAGAAAGGAATTATACTTCAAATATTATTGCATCAAAATACTCATTCTAATTATTTTTTGGATTACTGTACAATTACCTTCCTCAAACATGTCAGAATTTCTGGACATAAAGCAAAAAGTATACATCGTCTAGCCTAATTAGAAGAAAAACGTATACCAAAGCTAGAATTTCAATATTAAGCAAGCATTTCCAACCAGGAAAAGGAGGCAAAACCTGCAAATACATCATGTATGGGCTCAGATTAACAATCCTCAGGGCTCTGTATATTTCAAATGGGTCAGCAAACGTTCTCCATTCAAAAGGCTGACTTAATCCAATCTGGAAAATATCACCAGCCAGAATATGCTCTTTTGCCAGCAACACAGCCTCCCTGCATGCGTCACTAGTCATGCTCAAAATCTCCAATTTAGGGCCGAAAAGAGGAGTTTACAACTTTATTGAACCTGCATGCAGCTTTGGGCTGAAATTGACAATTCAATCAGAAAAACTACAACTAAACCGTAGAGAGAAAAAAAGGTAAAAAGAAAGGTGTGAGATCAATAAGAAAACAATCACTCACGGATCTATATCATGTACTCTAGATACTAAAGTTTCCAACTGTTTCATGCCATCATTATAGGCCTCATCAACTGAAGAATATTGATCTAATCGCAACCAATGAATCACAAATGCTTTCTGTGGTAAAAAAATTTAAACAAATCAAAGGGAAAATTATATTCTCAAAAGCAGCCACAAACTCTAACTACAATTTAAAATCAAGGCCTAGTGACACAAGCCAACAAAATTACAAAAAAAAAAAAAAAAACTTATATCAAGATGTTTAATGTACATTCACTAAAAAATACAAAAAGATGAGTAAATCACATGAATCTTGGCATCACTATAATGGCTTTTGAAACAGCCTTTGGTTTTGAAAGAAGCTTAAGTAGTATACAATTTCTCCACATAAATTTGAGAAACACCCGAAAGAAATAAGAGATGTCACTTAAAGGTACATATAATCAACCTTGCTAGCAAAACAAATGGAGATGCACCAAAAAATGAATTATATATAGCCTACAGGCCAAATGTGAAATACCTTCTCAACATGGTCAAATACAATCACATCATTATAGAGGCCTAGACGACAAACAAACAAGATCAGAAGTAACTGTAAACTACAAAGTTGACGATAAAACCTTCAAACAAAAATCAACAGGAGGGCTATCATGAACACAAGGAAAAGCTGTTAGTCCATATCACTCACCAGAAAATACTTATGAAAGCTCATCAACACGTTGGGGTTCCCATCCCTCTACAATTCTCCGTGGAATAGTCATGGATCCTCCACAATCTCTTCTGTCCTACACCCCTCCTTATGGTTCAATATCATAACCATATTTCTTTAGCTAAAATTTCAATGCTTGCCTGAGCTCCAACCACGCCATACCTTCCCTAACATAAACCAACCGAAAAAATATATACATTACTTATCCATAGTCTATAAACATATAAGAGGCACACGAAGAAGGAACTTACGATACTAGAAGCCACCAGGCTCAAACGACTCAAACAAAAAGCTTGGTGCATCTCTATCATCCTCCTTAACTAAACATCGATATGCTATCACCGGCGTTAAGTGATCCAAGAAAATATGATCCAAGAACATACATTGGTAAAGAGGAACTAAATTCCCATTCTTTAAAGCTTCTCGAAATTTCTCTGACTGGTCAACTGGTATACAATTGAAATCAATAGAAACAAATAAAAAAAATTAAAAGTTCATATAATTATATTTACTGAAGAAAATAAGAATCTAAAACATTCAAATTTTGAATTGGTTTAATTATACCGATTGAGTAAAAAAAATAAAAGGAAGAACTTTCTTTTTAATTAATTTATTTCCTGTCATCTTGCCCTGCATTTCCTTGTAAGTAAATCAGAACATAAATTAACCGCTTAGCCGCTTTAAAGTTATTAAAATCAATCAAAATTTGAAGTAAAGTGAGAATTTCTACTTTTTATACTACATTTTCCCGGGAATCAAACAGAATATTAAAAAATGAACAAAATTTTTTCTTTCTTTAAGATCGGTGTGAAAGTGAGAGTACCTAATGAAGGAGATGACGAAAGAGCATAGCATTTGAGTGTATGGACGCTGGAAGCGTAGCTGAGTAGGGAAATGGACCTTGAACGGAAACCGGAGGATCTGGCGTTGAAGTTAACCGAGACGGTTGGAGAGATGCAGAGGGGAGTTGAGGGAAAGTGACGGGGAGAAAAGCCTAGGGTTTCCATGGTGGCCATTTCAAAACTGTGAAACTGCTGCGCTGAAACAGTTAATGGACTGTTTTGTTGGGTTCGGGTCGGGTTTTAAATGGGCTCAAAAAACTTTTTTCAGCCAATAATTGGGCTTGAATGTCGTACAAGATATCCTTTTGAAAAAGTTGTTTTTCCAACCTGGAGCTTAACTATAGCAAAATAATTGAATGAATTATTGAAAGTTATTTCTTGAAAAAAAAAAAAAAAAAGGGTGGGAAAGCTATTTATGAGAAGACCGTTAAAATCATTCAATGGAAAATTTATAAAAATATATATATATCATCATTATATGCATATTCATTATTCTAACCCAAAAAAGTACAAATAATTTTATTGAAAAGGAATGTAGTGATTTATTTTCATAAAAATTGATTAATATAATTGTCACGATTCTAATCTTATATTAAAAAATTATAATGATTCATTGTAGTATAAAGGTAAAAATTTGAATTCATATTTTTATGCAAAATATTATTTATTTTTGTTTAAAGATTTAATTATTCTTTTATAAAAAAAATTTCTAAATATGAGTTTAATGAATTCTTACAAATTTTTAATGTATAAATGGAGAGTGTTACAATAAATTTTCTTCTTGACTATTGGATAATTTTTCTCTCTCTTTCATATCTATCAGATAAATGTGCTTATAGTTTAGAAGTCCCCTAATTTTAACTTTTTTTCCAAAAAAAATAATAATAAATCATAGCTACATTTGGTAATAAGCTTAAAACTTCATTAAAAGAAAGTTATTAAAATGGTTTAACATAGTTTTGTTTTTTATTTCCTTGAACCAACAAAAAGGAAGCATGGAATTAAGTAGACCTTGCAAAAATTTTTTTATGAGAGTAAACTTAACAATTATAGATACAATAAATAACATGATTAAAAATTACGAAAATGATATTATTTAAAATTTGAATAAAAATTATATATTAATTTAATAAATAAAAAATATTTTTTACTTTTGACATATAAATACAAATCGTAATATAATAAAATTTTCATTTTTTATGTATTAAATACGAAAAATATAATCACATAAATACAAACTATAGGATGAAGAATTAAGGATGAACAAAAAAACAAAATGCATTTGTGAATAAATTAAAATATTGGGACCAGAAAAAGGTGCAAGAGCAATACTAAATTATTTTAAGGAAGAAGATTCCTAAGACTACATGATTTTGTGGGCCCAATATCTATATCAAACCCAGTTTACAGAGCCCACGAAATTAATGCCTTATATAAGTATTTGATGATCCATATTCCATGCAACAGCCGCTCCAACCTTTAAGGGTTTTCAGTTTATCTGCTTTCTCTCATTATTTTCTTTCTGGTTAGGGTTGTTCTTGAAGCCAAGCAAACATGGTTTTGAATCCAGTGAAGAGGGAGAAGAAAAGTCTGTACGACCAGAAACTGTGTGGTCTCCTCGATGAGTACTTGCAGATCTTGATCGTGGCTGCTGATAATGTTGGGTCAACTCAAATGCAGAACATCAGGAAAGGTTTGAGAGGTGATTCCATCGTGCTTATGGGAAAGAATACTATGATGAAGAGGTCCATCAGGATTCATGCTGATAAAACCAACAATAATGCCATCAGAAGTCTCATTCCTTTGCTTGTGGTATCTTGGGTTTCCTATACATTATAATAGTCTTTTTTAGAAAATTTTGGGCTTTTGTTTGTTTATTTTCAAGTTGATGGTTTATGGTTGGATACTTCTCCTATTGTTTTAACCAGGGTAATGTGGGATTGATCTTTACCAAGGGTGATCTGAAGGAAGTTCGTGAAGAAATTGCTAAATACAAGGTAAAAAATATTGATTGAAAAGATACACGACACATCTATGATGAATAAATCTGTTCTTTGAATTTGTGTCTGATTTTATGTTAAATATTTTGAAAAAATTGTCTGCAATATATTGATGATTTGTTAAGAGTCCGCCATTTGCTTGTTTTATATAGTGATTTGTATTGATCTTTTAATTATATGGCTTGACATGATCAGGTTGGGGCTCCAGCACGTGTGGGTCTTATTGCTCCAATTGATGTCGTTGTTCCCCCTGGCAACACTGGCCTTGATCCTTCTCAAACTTCCTTCTTTCAGGTTCTTACTTGAGTTTTGCTTTCACAAGCTCCCATTTTTGTTATAATCTCACATTTGGACCTCTCAGGTGCTTAACATTCCGACCAAGATCAACAAAGGTACAGTGGAAATCATCACCGCTGTGGAGCTCATTAAGAAGGGTGAGAAGGTTGGCTCATCTGAGGCTGCCCTTCTTTCAAAGCTTGGGATAAGACCATTCTCTTATGGTCTTATTGTCCTATCAGTTTATGACAATGGATCAGTCTTCAGCCCTGAGGTGCTTGATCTAACTGAAGATGATCTCATTGAGAAGTTTGCTAATGGTCTCTCCACGGTTGCCTCGTTTTCACTGGCTATTTCATATCCAACTCTTGCTGCTGCACCTCATATGTTTGTGAATGCCTACAAGAATGCTCTTTCTGTTGCTGTGGCTTCAGATTATTCCTTCCCTCAGGCTGAGAAAGTCAAAGACTACCTGAAGGTTGACGTACAATGCATCATTTAATTTGTTTTATCCCTTATTAGTTTTGTTGCTTGACTAAAACTGAAGTGTTTTGGTGATTAAACTGTATAGGATCCAAGCAAGTTTGCAGTTGCTGCTACTGCTGCTGCAGCTGCTCCAACATCCAGTGCTGCCAACAAGGAGAACGTAGAGCAATCCGAGGAGCCCAAGGATGTCGAGGAGGAGTCAGATGAGGACCTGGTTGCTGGTCTTTTTGACTAAATAAGTAGTATAGTAGTAATTTGATTTTAATTACTAAGCAATTTGAGGAGAAAGTGAGGCAAAAATAAGAACTTGGATGGATGCTGCAATTATATATGTTTTGAACTGATCGTGTGGCTTTTCTTGCTTCACTGTTCAGATTTTGAATTTTTAGTAGTACCAACTTTAAGTTTATGGATATATTTTACATTGATATATGCATAATTTCCTTTGCTTGATCCCAGGTTTGCCATGCAAAGCTTACAATGGCAAGCATGCCTGTGGAAATATAAATATGATTTTAAGTTCATATTCATTAAGTGACAACCTGACCTAACTATAGCGCTTGAATGAAAGTGAAAGGCAACAAGTTTCATAAGAATTAAAGCATAGAGATCAACTATAAAATAGATTTGATCAAATATACTCTTGCAAAGAAATTAAGATTTGATCAAATATACTCTTGCAAAGAAATTAAGCATCACTTTCGGGTACAATCAATAGCACAAGAACAATAGAATTGACGCTCTATAATTCTAGAAACAGTGGCTCTGAACCTTATCTCAGCAGCAGGCGATCTGAAAATATTGAGACATAGATTTAAATAACGTTCTCGATGCGGATCGTATTCACAAATAAGGTCGATAATATAACTCACCATCGACGGGTTTTGATCCGATTTGATTTTATAAGATCAAGTTTTTTTTTCGAAATTTGAATTTTAGGTCGGATCGGGTAAGATTATGAAATAATCAGTGTTGGTTCGGGTTTGGGCTCGAGTTTTAGACAAATCCGATCCGATCCGATATTTATATAAAAAATTATTTTTTAATTAATTATTTAATTATAAATATATATTTATATAATGATATTTTAAAATATTTATATTTTAAAAATAATATTTTATATTTTAAAAAATAATATTTTATTAATTTCGGGTCGGATCGAGTACGGTTTATATAGTATCAGGTGAAGATCAGGTTCGGGTATAAAAAAACAAAAAAAATTCGAATATAATCGAGTTCGAGTTTGATAACACATAAAGTCAGATCGGGTTCAAAGCGAGCAAAATCTGTCCCGAAACCGATCCGATGCTAACTTTATTCACAAATGAACTTAAGATTAAAATATCACAAATTATTTTAAATATTATAAATAAATATTATTATTATCAAACTATTTTTTTATTTTATTTTATAATAAATTATAAAAATTTTAAAAATTTTATTATGATAAAGAATACGACTATCGTAATGCAACACAACTAAAATCGTGATTGTAATCGTATTTTATTATCGCAATGAATAGACTATCACAATACAACACAACTAATCATATTTTAAATCTGACAGTCACCATATCAAGTTATCACAATTCCTTTTGTAATATGATTATGCAGAATTATGCTGAAGAAAATTCCGAAAGAATCGAGCTCCCTGTTTCATGTAAATGTTTAACTCTAAGAAACAAATGAATGCTCAAGAAGACAATATTTTGTCTGTCCTTCACAAAGATAAATTGTATTCGTCATAATTAAGGGTGTAAATGATATATTAGTACTTACAAATTACTCGAATTCGATTAAAAAAAATTCGAATTCAGTTCGATTATTGTCGAGTCGAGCTCGAGTAGCTCGACTTATCGATCGAGCCGAATTCGAATATTCTTATATCTAACTCGAGTAGCTCGCGAGCCTAATCGAGCTTTTATATTTAAATATATTTTTATTATTTTAATTAATAAAATATTTCGAGTCCGAGTTCGAGTTCGAATTCGAGCATGAATAATCGAACTCTTATCGAGTATACGAATCGAGCTTATTTTTGTATATTAATTGAGGTTAATCGAGCGAGCTCGAGTAGTTCGAATTCGATCACGAATCGAACTCGAGCTTAAAAAATAAAACTCGATCGAGCTCGAACCGAGTATCGAACTCCGAGTTGTGAGTCGAACTCGAGTTCGAACTTCTCACTATTCGACTCGACTCAGCTCGTTTACACTCCTAGTCAGAATTTCGTCTCCAGCCTTCTACTCGGTTATTCTTTTATGGTCCTTCAGTTACTTACTCTGTCCATAAAAGGGGCTTGCCCCAATAAATCCAATGCGTCCAAAAATGATATATGATTGGGCTAATATTATTAACCCGATTAAGCTAAGCTATAAACTCTTATTTACAAAACACAACCACTGGCCCAAAACATTGAAATACAAATTATTATTTTTCATAATTTTTTAAAATTTTTTGTATTCAAAATTATCAAAAATTAAATTTTAATTAATAAAAATACACACATATCAATATACACACAATTGTTGGTAAAGCATTTTTTTTTTTTTTTACTTTTATAACATGACATAAATAAAATTTTGTTACATAAATAAATTAGGTAATCACATAAATAAAAATTTGTCCTCTATAAATCATTGCAAAAACAACTATGAGTGTGAATATACATAAAATCAAATTTCTAAGTTGAAACTAATAATACATATAAATCTAAAGCTTCAATAAATATATTATTGTTAAAAAACTTTGGCATTTATAATTTGTTGATTTTTTATGGCCAAAGGTGCTAAAAGAATACTAGTAATTGTATGATGTATTAATAAAATATTAAAATTTTAATTTCATTCTTCATAATTTTAAGTAAAAAAATTAAAAAATACTGTTTAAAGGTATATAATGAAAAATAATTTGAATCACCACAAATTACACATATCAAATCAAATGGACCGGATATAGTCGGCGAAAATGACCCCATTGATCTTGAAAATGACTTATCCTTTTAAGATATTTTCACTTGCCACGTTATCAAAACATCAATTTTTATATTTAGAGTAGATCTAATAATTTATATATTTGTTTTATATAAAATATTAAAATTAATATATTTGTATCATATTTTACATGAAATTATATATATATTATTTTGTCTAATACGTACATCAAAACTTTTTATTTCGATTTTATTGAAATTATCGGGTTTTGAGCCCAATATATGTTATTTTGATATAGACTTTACCTTAACAAATATTTTATTTTTATTTTTATTTATTTGTTTATTTTTAAATAAAAACTAAATAAATAAAAAGGGAAAGAAAAGAAAATCACATAATTTTTTGAAAATTCTGTACAAGAATCGAGTAAATAGTAATTTTTTAGATTTTTTTCTTAACCTACATGAAATGGGAAATCAAATAAAATAAAAAAGAATCACATAGAATTAAAGCTAAGATTTTTATTAAATTGTTTTTACCTAAATTAAAGGGATTTAAAATTTTTTTGAAAATCCTTGATAATCAATGAAACCTTAAAATTTTTTACTAGAAAATCCCTATAAATTGTTTTAAGGTAGACAAAGAATAAGAAGAAAAAAAAATTATATGAAAACTCTTGAGAAAAAAAAAAGAAAAAGAAAATCATTCAGAAAAAATATGCGATTTCTGGCAGTAATTTTTTTTTTTTGAATTCTTTGCAAAATCTAAAATTGTGAAGATTTATTTTAGTAAGCCGTGCAACCTAGCCACTTAGCTAAGTCAACTTCAGGTATTTTTTATTTTATTTTTATTTATTTAACTATTTTATTTATTTATTTATTTGATTATCTATTATTCTTTAAATATATTTTTATAAAAACATATTTAAATAAAAGCCTTACCACTAGATTGGAAGGCAACCATTTTTTTAAACAATAAGATTTTAGCCACATATTAAAAAACCTTATAAACTTTTTTTTTATTTTAAAAAAATAATAAAAAAAAACCTTACCAACATATTGGAGAGCCAATATTTTATTTCTAAAATAAGGTTTTACTAACATATTAGAAAGCCTTATAATTTTTTTAAAAAATTAAGTTTTAAAAAATAATAAAATAATAAAATACTATTTTTTATCTTTTTGCAAAAAATTCTACTAATAGATTGGAAGATGATTTTTAACAAAAAGTTTTACTAATAGATTAAAAGATATTTCTGACTATAAACCCATAGGTATTTATTTTTGAAAGCAAAATTAAGTGAATTCGACGACGGAGCCCTCTTCAAAATAAAACAGATAGTCTTTTTGAATGCTTCTGAGATAAAAAAATATTCTTAAATTATTATCAACATGTTAGAGTAATTTAAGAAAATTTTTTAATATTAAATTATTTGATAAATTTTAAATATGTTTTAAATTTGGATAACTTGAAATCAAATTGATACATCTTTTGGATGAGTGCTGTAAGGGTGCTATAACCTTCCTTAGCATAATCGTATTCCTGGACCTAAATTTTGGTTTTGTGGAATAAAATCTACTATTTAAAGATACCTAAGTTAATATTGAGACTTTTTTTTTAAATAGGATAGATTCAGTCAGGTGACCAATCACACTTTAACAAAAAAATTTATGGTAACTCCTTTAATCTATGTCTAGCCATAAGTTTACAGATCTATATGTTATGATAGTTTGACGACTTCCCTAAAGAGATCAAAAGTCAGGCAAATAAATGATTTCTTGTTATCCAAGCTTAACATAATAAATTTAAGATTTTTTTTTCTTTTGCTTGTTATTTATTTATTTATTCCTTTTATATATCTTCATTTATTTGTATATGTATAACATAAGCTCTACACCTGAGTTCTATCCCTTATGAGTGAGTAAAGTACTTACTCCTTTATGAGATTTAATGTCTCTACATGGGCTAGCAAAAAACTCCTACTCAAATTAAACTTTTTTTCGTTTATAGCCTATAATGGATAAGGATTTGGATGCCTTACTTGTTTATAATGGAAAATAATGTAAGAAATAATTTGGTAACCTTTAGATTGTCAAATCTTTGAACCTAGCATGTAAATAAACCTTAAGGGTCTGAATCTAGGTTAAAGCTACGCCTTCCCTTATGTTAAAAATTCCTAAATAGGACATATGATAAAAAAATTTATTCTGCTTGTAAATTTATATATTATTTTTTCTATTTATATTATTTGCATACTAGCCCTTTATGTTGTCCTTGGTATTTGACATTGTTCTTTGTATATAATATATTCCTATTAACTTTTTTTTTACTATGCATGTATTCATATAATTAGGTTTACAATAAAGAGTAATTCTCATAAAATAATTTTAACAAAAAAAAAATCTTAGTTATATTAATGGATAGCCTAGCAAAACCCTTTACTGGCCTGAAAAGGGAGTTCAAAGAGTTGAAACTTGTAAATAATAAGCTAAAAAGGAAAGTTCAAATACTTGAACAAGAACAAGATCAATGGAAAATTTTGCTTGTTGACCTTAACATAACACGGTCATTCACCAATCAAGAACTGGTCCAATTTTTTTTAAAAAAATGAACAATTACAAGCAGAGCTATAAGAATAAAATGAGGTATTTTTTAAAGCACAAAAATGTATCCAAATGCTGAATAGAGTTATGGTTGAAATTGGAACACAAATGGTATGGTTGAAATTGAAACACAAATGGGAGTTATGAATGAAAAGTGCGAGTAATTAAAAAAGGCATATGTGAGAAAACATAATCAGTTGGAGTCCCTACTTGACCAAATAACTGTGGTTACTTACAAAGCTAAGGACATGATAGAAAAGATTGAAGAATGGAAGACAAGAGTACCATTAGTGGGAACAAATGGTTAAGAACTGCTAGATTTCCTTAATGAAATGCAAAGCTAGTGTCGATAAATTAGGGATTTCTTTCCTCAGTAAATTCTAGATTTTTCATAGATGTAATATTGGATTTAGTTAGAAATAACTTTTAATTCAATAAAAATTTTCTTTGATAATAATTGTTATATGGTAAATTCTCCTTATTGCATTTATACATTTTTTGCATTTATTCTCATGCATAATTTGATAGTTCTAAAAATATCATTCTAAATTTACACTATAATTATGAGAAATCAAGATTCAAAGATACTTCAATACCGGTTTTACACTTGGATCCAAGCTAAAAGAATAGAATAAGATAATACAAGTCATGTTGAGAAATTAAAAAAAGTCGAAGAGGAGATTAGGGGAGAGTTGAACAAAATCTTTGAGGCGTTGAACAAGTTGAATAAAAGAAATGTGGTAGAAAACTATGCTTCACATGACATTATTGATCTTTTATATCCGTTGGGTTATGGCCCATATCAGGCCCAATCCACTCCTGGTTTTTTATCACAATAATTTATATTTTTGACAGGCTATACTTACTTAAAAATGTCGCTTGCACCCAATAAAGGGAATGTCCAAAGCTACAACAATCTTACCTTTTGTTGAAAAGGCAGTTGAACTAATCCAAGTTTTTAATTTGGACATCTTAAAAGAGAAATGAAAAATGGTTGAGGCTTTGAAAGATTCAAAAGTTGATTACCAGATGAACATGCTCGATGAGATGTTATGAGCTATTAAAAGGATAGATTTTTATAGCTCTATGGATGTTGTCAACTTTTGTTTGATCTCAGATATTGTGTTTCTTTCAAAATTTAAAGTTTCGGATTTCAAGAAGTATAATGATACTAAATGTTTGATAACTCTCATTACCATATACTGTCAAAGAATGACTACTTACAATAGTAATAAAAAGCTATTGATGTATATATTTCAAGATAGCTTTACTGGTTTAGTTGTAAAGTGATATGTTGAGCTAGATCGAACTCGCATATGCTTTTAGAATGAGCTTGCTTAAGCATTTATAAACCAATATGGCCATATCATTAACGTAGCCCCTGATCACCTTTCTATACAAAGTATAAAGAAAAAAGTAATAGAGTCATTTAAATAATATGCCTAACAATGGAGAGATATAGATGCTCAGGTCCAGCCATTATTGATAAAAAAAAAGACAATAGTTTTGTTTGTGAAAACTTTAAAGTCATGTTATTATAAAAAAAATGATAGAAAATATGACTAAAAACTTTGTTGACATGATAATCTTAGAAGAAATTATTGAAAATACCTTAAAAAATGGCAAGCTTAAAGAAGAATAAGCTAACGGTACCAAAAAAAAAAGATGCCCAAAAAGAAAAAAGTTGAAACCTAGACTGTGAGTTTTTAGGAGCAATAGTTTAGAGATTATGCTCCATATCCACCATATGTTTATATAGCTTACTACCCTACAATCAATAATATTATACAACTTTCTTACTAGCATCATTACCCAATCATGAATAATATCTTTTTAGGCCTTTATCAACTAACTTTTCAAGCACCTGGATATAGGCCTAGTTTTGTTAGTACACCAGTTTCAAGGCTTAACAATCAAGCGAGTGATTTGAAAAAATCCATAGGCAACTAAGAGAGAGCTCAAATTGATCCTATTTTCATAGCATACACTGAGTTATTCCCATAATTGGTTAATAATGACTTATTATCTTCAGTTCTTTTAAAATTTTTAGAGCTACGTTATCTCAAATGCTACAATGTTAATGCCACATATGTTATCAGAATGAGAATGTGGGTCACTTTATAGAAACTTGTCCTATTTTCAAGCATAAGATGTAAAGTTTGATCTGAGTAGGCTCAATAAGCTTCAATGAATAAGAAGAACTGAATGTCAACAAAGACCCTTTACATGATCACTTAAAGACATAATTGTGAGAAGGCTAATATGAAATGTTTGTTATTTTAAGATTTTTTTGAAATAATGGAGTTCTTTTATATACTTGAATTTTATTTTATTTTTTATCATTTTAATAAAAGTGACATATAGGATGCATTTTTATGATACATTTTCTTTTACGTGAATCACCATTATATGTTTTTATCTTTTTACATCTTTTCCTATATCTATTTCTAAATTCTAAATAATAAAAGTTTAGACAATCATGATAACAATTAGGATTTGATTTTGAGGATATCACTGATGTTGATAAATTAAGATTGTTGAATAAAAGAAGATAAATTTGATAAAGAATTTCATTTATTGAAAGATGAAGTTGATGCAGAACGTAATATTTATTTTTGGTCAATAAATCTTCTTCATTAAGAGTATTTATATTTGAGATGAGAAATAACCATCTTCCTTCTATCATTCATAAAAAGAGTAAAATTATTCCTTGCTATCCTGTTTGAGCTTGTTAAAATTTTTTTTTCAAGGAACCTTAACCAAGGATCACCCCCACACTAGGAGCATATTTTGGAAGTTTAAAAAGTTAAGATCCCTAGTGATTTCAAGGGCAAAACCCTTTTGTATTTAAATTTTTCTTAAAAAATGATAAAAAATAAAAAAAAAGAAAGAAAAAAGAAGAAACAATGAGAAAAATTGATATGGTAAAATATCAAGGTGCTCTATATAGAAAAAAAAATCCTTGATTTGATTACCCTTTAAATACATTTTGAGTCTATTTTTTTCATTTCTTTTATAACCCCTAATCCTAACCTATATTACCTTATTTAAAAGTTTATTTTAATCGAATATAAATACTCGAGTTAGAGAATCATGAATTGAACCAAAGTAGGTTTGCTATTTGATTGTTTAAAATTTTGATAAAAGTGTCATTGATGGATAAAAAAGAAAGAGAAGTGAGAAGAAAAGATGAGAAAAATATATGAAAAAAAGTTAAAAAAAAGAAAAAAACTAAAAATAAAAAATAAAAAAAGGGAAGACTTAAACTGTAAACTTGAAATGGTGGTTTAAGTAAAAATAAAGATTCAAAAAAACATCTTCATTTGAGGCTCTTAGGAATATGGATGATGATTGGTTTAAAGATGGATAATATCGATGGAATGTGTGTTTTTAAGAAAGAATTTTGAGTTAGAGTACATAATTGTTTGAACAATCATTATTTTGGATCTTAATACTCTATTTTTATAGTATTTTACTTTTATTCATTCTTGATTTGTTTTTGACCAGATTTTTTTTAATGAATACTCATTTTTTTGTTCTTTACCAAGTTTGCATCCTTTAAATGAATTGAGAAATGTATCATATTTGTCATGAATTAAAATAATGATAAATAAATGAATGACTATTTTTAAAAGATTTTTTCATTTTATTGAAAAAAATCCAAGATGAAAAAAGTGAAAGAAGCCTAAAAAAATGATTTGAAAAAGGGCAAATGAGGTAACCTATGATGAACACAACGATGGATTGGTCAATGAAACCTGTGAGTTGAGATCAGATGAGGAAAATAATATGGATCAGTTTATAGAATTTTTTCTAAAATGGTTAGTAATGAAAACCTAAGAAGCAATAATAGTCTTGAAAACTTTGTTACCACAATTAGAATTCCATGGCATTGATGTGGTGATATCTGCATTACATACATTGTGTTAACATTGTATTTAAGTTCTTGATAATTGTATTTACATCATGGATGGGGCATGCATTTACATCATGTAGGAAACATTTGAATCATTATATGACATTTGTATTTACATCATTCAATGAGAATATAGGCTGTTGCATTTACATCATTTAGAAGGCATTTACATTATTAGCATGATATTTGTCTTTATTGGGAGAAAATGTTTGACTTTTGATTCCTCGAATGAGAAAAATCTTTTATGTTGAGATTTTTTGGATAAGGAAAACTTTTCAAACTTTTAAAGTTATAAAATCTTTGTTTAGAGGAGCTTTTCAAATGAGAATTTTTAAAATTTTAGATGCAAAACCTTAAAATTTTTTAAAATGAGAATATTTGAATGTAAAGCCTTAAAGTTTTTGAACAAGAACCTTTAAAACCTTAGATGTGAATTTCTAAAATTTTTCAAATGAGAATCTTTGAAATTTTGGATTGGAATTCCTAAAATATTTCTAATGTGAATCTTTAAAATTTTGGATGTGAAACCTTGAAATTTTTCAAATGAGAATCTTTGAATTGTAAAGGTGAGCCTTAAAACCTTTGATATGAATCCGTAAATTTTGTAAATGTTAAATTTGAGTTTGGATGTGAATCACTAACAAAAATCTTTTGAATGTGAATATTTGAATCTTGCATTACAATATGCGAATCTTTACAATGACGAAGTTGAATTTCTTACAAATCTGAAAATTTTTACAAACTTTAAATTTTTGTCAACCTAAAGTTCTTGCAAATCTGAAATTCTTGAGAACTTGAAGCTCTTACGAACCTAAAGTTCTTGTGAATCTGAAGTTTTTTGTGAAACTTAAATCCTTGCAAGTTTGAAAGTCTTGCAAATCTAAATTCTTATGAATTTGAAAATTCTTACAAATTTGAATTCTTGTGAATCTTTGAATTCTTATGAAATTAAAATTCTTACGAATCTGAAACTTCTACAAAACTTAGAACCTTAGCGAATTTAGAACTTTTGAAAAACTAAAATTCTTGTGAATCTGAAACTTTTGCAAAATTTAAATTTTTTTCGAATCTATAACCTCTTTTTAAACTTGGAATCTTTGCGAATATAAAACCTCTAAGAATCTTGAATCATTTATAAACTTTTGAAATATTTGCAAAACTTAAAATTCTTGCAAACCTTTATGAATCTTGACTTTTGACAAATTTTGAAATCATTATGAATTTTTTGGGAATATTTGAGTATTGAAAATTTTTAATTTTTGTTATGGAACCTTGTGAATCTTTGTAGTTTTTGAACCCTTGAATTTTTAAATTATGAATCTATGGATTTCAAGCTTAAATTTTTCTAGACCTGGTGAATGGATGTTTTTCGACATTTTTTATTTAAAGTTTTTTAAGTTATTTAGCCTCCATATAAAGGAGCCTATTTCTTAATTTAAAGTTGTTTTAGCTTTTGTATACAAAAGCCTATTTCTTAATTTTAAAGTTATTTAGCCTCTATATAGAAAAGCACATTTCTTAGTTTAAAGTTATTTAGCCTTATATAAAGGAGCTCATTTTCTATTTTAAAATTGTTTAGCCTTTATATAGAGGAACCCATTTTTTATTTTAAAGTTGTTTAGCCTTTGTATAGAGGAGCTAATTTTTTAATTTAAATTTTTTTACCACTGTATAAATGAGTTTAATTTGTTTAACCTTTGGTTTTAAACTTTATGCCTCTGTTTAGAGGAACTCTTTAAAATTTTTTGAAAATCGCATTCTTTTAAAATTGCTTGAGTTGAATAGGACTCAATGTCTATCTATATTTTTGCATTATTTTTCTTTCACATAAATATGCAAAGAGGAGTAACTATAAACATTCTATTTCATCTGGGGCATGCATCTAAATTCTTAGTTTTGATTTTGTTAAGATTGTCTGGTTTTAAACTCAATGTATGTTGCTTTGATGTGGGTCTTACCCCAACAAATATTTTATTTTTATTTGTTTGTTTATTCTTTAATAAAAACTAAATAAATAAAAAAAAAGAAAAAAAATCAAACATAATTTTTTAGAAATCCTATATAAGAATTGGGCAAAGAGAAATTTTTAAGATTTTTTCTTAACCTACATGAAATAGGAAATCAAATAAAAAATGGTCATAGAGCATCATAGTTAGGTTTTTGTTAAATTAATTTTACCTAAATTAAAAAGATTTAAAAAATCTTTGAAAATTATTAACAATTAATGGAACCCTAAAATTTCTTACTAGAAAAATCCCATAAATTGTTCTAAGGCAAACAAAGAATAAAAATGGAGAAAAAATTATACATAAAGTCTTGAGAAGAAAAAGAAGAGGAAAATCATTCAGAAAAATGATATAATTTCTGGTAATATTTTCTTTTTTTTTTGGAATTATTTGTAGAATCTGAAATTATAAAGATTTATTATAGTAAGTTGTACAGCCTAGATGCTTAGCCAAGCCGACTTCAGGTATTTATTTTTATTTTTTTAATTATTTTATTTATTTATTTGATTATATATTATTCTTTAAATATATTTTTATAAAAATATATTTAAAAAAAGTCTTACCAACAAATTAGAAGGTAATTATTTTTTAAAAAATAAGGTTTTATCAACATATTGAAAAACCTTATAATTTTTTTATTTCAAAAAAATAAAAATCAAAAGCCTTACAGACTAGAAGGCCAATATTGTATTTCAAAAATAATATTTTAACAATATATTAGAAAGTCTTATAATTTTCTTAAAATTTTAAGTTTTAAAAAAAAATAATAAAATAATATTTGCTATCTTTTTACATAAAATTTTATTAATAGATTGGAAGATAATTTTTAACAAAAATCTTACTAATAGATTGAAGGATAGTTTTCATTATAAACTCGATTTATAGTTATTTATTTTTGTAAATAAAATTAAGTGAATCCGACGATCAAGCCTTTTTAAAGTGTAACAAATAGTTTTTTAATACTCCTGAGATGAAAAAAATATTTTTTAATTATTACTAACATATTAAAGCAAACTTAAGAAAAATTTTTACTATTAAATTATTTGATAAATTTTAAATATGTTTTTAATAACATGAAATCAGATTGGTACAATCTTTTGAATAGATACTATGAGAGTGCTATAATCTTCCCCATGAGTAATCTTACTCTCGGATCTAAATTTTGATTTCATGAACCAGAATCCGCTATTTAAAGATACCTAAGTTAATCTTAGATTCCTCTTTAAATGAGATAGTTTTCGTTAGGTGACTAATCACACTTTAATAAAAAAGATTTGTGGTGACTTATTTAGTCTATATCTAGTGGTGGTCTATGGATCTATATTTTATGACAATTACGTGTCATAATTCTTGTCGACACGAAAATATAAAATATAATTTTTTTTTATTTTGTTAAACTCATATATAATTATTATTATAATTTTAAGTCGTGTCACCTTCATATCTTATTTTTGTATCAGATTCATATCATATCACTATATCATATTTTAAATTACTAGATCTAATTTAATTTTTTTTTTTTAAATAAGCTTTTCTCATGTTTATCACCACGTGCTGAGGACATCAAATACCACACACACATCCAAAAATATAAAGTTTAGAAAGGAATAAAAGATGATATATCCTCACCTTTCTATACGTTTACCTTTTTGTTTCAGGTCAATCCGTCGCATAATTACTTCGTTTAATTACCATATTTTCACAATACTCATTTATTCATGGTCATTTAAAGCGAACGGTATTTTATGATGGATGCATTTTAATAATTTTTATATAAACTATAATGATTTTGATTTTTTTTTATTATTATCAATTGATTTTATTTATAAGATGCATAATTATGTTGCTTTTTAAATTATAGTATAAAAACTAGAGTCATTTGAGACTTGTGATCCTAATCAACAATTTTGTGGAGGCATTTTAGTCGTTGTAGGCTGAAAATGAAAACAAAGCGACATCATGAGAAAGGAACACAAGAGTGTCTCATATCCTAACCTTTTTCCATTTTTAATTTTTAATAAATGAAATTATTTAATTATTTTTTACAATTTTTTACAATTTTATAATTTTTTGAAAATGAATTTTTAAAAAATTATAAAATTTTTCAAAAATAAATTTTTAGAGAATTATAAATTTTTTTAAAAATAAATTTTCGAAAAGTTATATTGCTTTCCGGAAATTCATTTCCTAGTGAAAATTTTATTTAAATTGTTTCTTAAATTTTATATATCTCACCTCCAATAAATGAATATTTGAAAAGTCAAATGATTTTTTAAAAATTCATTTTCGAAAAAATTTATAATATTTCGAAAATTTATTTTCAAAAAATTTTATAACTTTCGATAAATTTATTTTTGAAAAGTTTATAATTTTTTAAAGATTTATTTCCGTAAACTTGCATGAAGGAAAAAAATAATTAAATAATTTTATTTATAAAATTTTTTTGAAAAATGTTGAGATGTAAAGAAAAAAATACTAAGATACATTTAACACCACTCGAAAGACAAACTATCAAATTCCCTTTTTTTTTTTTTTTTTTTTTTTTTCGGGAGGGAGAGGAGGGAAGAGAAGAGTCGATCTGTAGATGATGAGATAAGGAGATTGGCGTCTACATGTCCCTGTCCGATCTTTCAACCCCATGTACGTGAAATGACAGGCCCCCCCGAAACGTGTTCCCGTCTGTTAGCTCCTATTCTCCTCCAACGATATATCGACATCGATCCATCTATTGATCGGTCATCATCCCATTGCATGACTATATGGCTAAACCAAAGAATCTCCATCGTATGCATGCATGTTCATTATCTTCAAAGACCCATAGATAAATGCTGAATTTTCGAGTTGCTCAAAAACAAAAACATCAATGTCAATAGCAAGATCTTTGTCAAATTTTAAAACTTACCCTATACCGATCAAGAAGTCCACATTTTACAGGCCTAAACACTAATTTAGAATGCCCTAATCGTCGGTGGATCTGATCTATATGTGGAGATTAATTTTATTTGACACCACCAAACAAAAACCATATGCAGGCATTGATTGTACCTTTGACTATTTTAAGTGCTAGTGATCATGAAACTTGTTGCCATTGTCATGTAGTTCCCAACAGCATGATTGAGATCAGATAGGATTTTTTTGGAGGGGTGGTGGTTCCTGGTTAGGACAAAAATAAAACCAGTTTCCTCGACTAATTTGAGAAATAATGTTTGGGTTTTCCATTTACGTTCTGAATTCAAGCAATTACTGCTCCGTACATAACAGGATAAGTTACAAGAGATTCTTTCATTGAACTGGAAAAAGCAGTAAAAGCACCGCACATTGCGTTTTTTTTTTTTTTTTATTAAGTGAGATTATTGGGTTTTGCTCGATATATCTTTTATTTCCTAGTGGGTTCAAGCAACTGGACCTAGCAAATTCATTGAAAATTTTTTTCCATAATTTTTCAGCGGATTCGAATTCAAACAACAACCATCTGTTTGATTGTTGCATGCTTTGATCAGTACTTCTTGTCTCATTCTTTCTTTTTTCTTTGCCAGCCACGTACTTGAATGGACGTTCACATCTTCCCCCCCATCACCGGGCTCAGTTGCTATCCCTATAATAATTAATGCAGTAACAACTGCAAATACAAAGATAAGGCGGCAAAGCAGTTTTTGATCATGCTTCAATGTATAGAAAAAGTAGTACATTGCAAAATTCCTTTTATAATATATATGGCTCATTTTTGGTTAACTGTTAGCCATTGCCCGGCAAATTCTAGCTACCCCACGTGAAACATTAACACCCAGTTGGTTTTTTTTTTTTTTTTTTTGTTTAGGATCTTTCAATATCCTATAACTATTTTGAGTCTCAATTAATTTAGAATCAAATCAAATTGAATTCATAAAAGAGACAAGCTTTCTCAAATTTATTTTTTTCATTTACAATACTCGAAATCGATATCTTATTTAAAAGAAACTGAACTTCTTACCACTCGAATCAACATACGTCTGTAACACCAAGCTGGTTATTAACATTTTCAGTGGTTCTAGCTACTTGTACACTTGATTAAAATTATTCTGATGAGCTTTACTTGATTGAAAGTGAAAGAGAGGGATAGCTACAACATTGATCGAGTAAGGTGTCATATAATAACATGTTCCATCGCATTTTCTACCTGTTTCTTTCCAATTTCTCTGTTTCTTCATTGGTTTTTTCCTCTTGAAATGTCTTCAAAACTAGCATATAATTTGGCTTTTTCTTTTTCACAAGTAGTCTTGTTTGCCTTTCATAATTCGTGGGCTCCAATTTCATCATCTATAATGAATGCCACTTTCTGTTTCTTTGATGGATCGTCGACGATGATTTATATTTTGCGGCTCAAAATACCCAACCCGTCTTCATTCTTTGGTGAATGGAGCCCTGTCAGTAAATACAACTTGCAAGAAAAAGTGCTTGAGGCAGCTAAGTGTACTCTTCATGGTTAGACAGTGCATATGCTGAAAAGCATAAATGATTTAACTTATACTACTTCATAACTCTCTTCCGACGTTTTCATAAAAATTTTTATTGTAACAGCGAAAATTTATGTCATAGAATTCAAGATTTTTTAAAATTAGTTCGTGTTAAAATTCAAATGCCAACATTTTTTCTTATTATCATCGTACTGCGATTTCTTTTAAAAAAAATTTATATCAATTCATTTTCTTCTATTCAAAATCATGTTGCAAATTGAGCCCTTTAATTAGGGGTAAACAATTGGTCAGTTCCGTTGAATTGATTTAAAAAATCCAATAACCTACTTAATTGATTTTTATTTAATAAATAATTAAATCGATTGAAAATTTTTAAATAATCGATTATAGTTGAACTAATTAAAATTGATTCGGTTCGATCGATTTTGTTAGTTCAATTAAATAATTAAATTTTTTAATTATTTTTTTTATTATGATTAACTATTTAATTACAAATTCAATTCAATAAAATTTGATTTTAAGTATCATTCAAACTAAATCATTAAAAAATTTAATAATTTCAATAATATTTTACAAAAAAAACTCATCAATTTTTTTATCTTTATTTATCAAAAAGTCAATTAATGCGGTTAATTCAATTATCAATTTTAAAATTTAAAAATTGATCGAGTTTATTAATTTAATTAATTTAAAAAATTAATTATAACTAAAATCGATCAACAAAATTTACTCGATTTTGATCAATCTAATCTATTCAAATTGATTTTTACTCACCTCTACTTTTAATCAATAAAAAGTAAGGTTTAAAAAAAAAACCTTAATGTGAAGGAGATGCCATGGATATAAAGTATAACCACTCACATATAGCTGAGGCTTTGAAAATGCAACAAAAGCTTATCAAGTTGATGACATTTTCGGCTTTGACCCATTGCTAAGACAAAATTGTAAGCAAATTTCACATCATTTAGTATTTTATTTTCAAAATATTTTATAAAAACTGACCTTTAATTGATACTTTTTTTTTACCAACTTAACTTTTGAATGTACAAAATAATTTCATCAATTCATAAGTAATCTTCAACTATTGTTGTGGATTAGACTGCAATGTGGAAATGGCTAAATCTAGATATTGCTTTTTATCCCCTTCAATCATGATGGAACAACTTTAACCTAAAGTCAAAAAGAAAAATAAGGAGCATTCACAACCTTAGTCTCATCTAGCATGGCATTGGATTGGAGTAATGATCAAAATCATGATGGACCACTAACCACACAATATTTATTTATGAGCATTCAGACCCAAAACTTTCTTTAATGAACATGCTTGAAATAGTAGGAGCTAAACAAAGATATTACAAATCAATAAAAATAATATTTGATACTATACATGGTATTAAAGAAAAATAATAAAATAAAATAAAAAATTAATCGATGTAAATTCAATTAATAAGAGAATTTTTTTATTATTTGGTTTTGAATTTATTGAAAAATTTTTTAAAAAATAATATTTTATAAATTTATTAAATTTAATGTACATAAATTTATTTGAATTGGTTCAGAAAAAAACAGTTAAAAAGTGTAAAAAAAAAAAGTTAAAAGAGTCAATATTAACCGTTCAAAAGATCTCCAAATTAAGTAAAATTTCAGCCGTTTATCTTATGCTGTCAAAATCAACACTTTGCCTTCGATTGCAACTGATGTAAACATTAAGCAAGTTGCCTCAACACTGCTCTCTCTCTCTTCTCAGCTTTTCATTTTGGACCGTCGGTTCCTCATCACCTTCTTAGTTACACGCCTCCGACGAGATATTTTATTTTTCTAAAGTTTATCCTTTTATATTAAAAATTGATGAATTTTTATTTAAAAAAAAAGAAAAATATGAAAAATGACGGCTGAGAAATTTCCTTATTTCTTAAAATGAAAAAGGTATGGATAAAAAATAAGTATAAAAATAAACAAATAAAAGATAGCATGTTTATCATGTTGGATGTTTATTTTTCGGTGAATATAAATAGATTTAAAATTTTAAAATATGATATAATAATATAATATAAATATGACATGAAAATAAAATATAAAAATAATATTATTTAAAAATTTAATAATAAATATATAAATTTAATAAAATAAAAAAAATATTTTATATATTTATATTGACATAAATTATAATACATAATTTTAATATAAAATATAATATAAATATATAAATTTTAATATTTTATATGATATAAATATATAAATTATCAAATATAATAATAAAAATATTATTTTTTAATAAATTCTTAACTTTTTATTAAATGATTAAAGAACTTTTAGAAAATAAAAAAAAATTAATTTCGAATCGATTTTTTTTTTCATGAACTATGCCATCTTATATTTTAAAAAATAATTATCTTAGATACATAATATAAAATTCAATTAACAATTGTGTTGCACCCTGAGACAAAAGTGAGCACATGTCATTTTATGTTTCAATTTACAAAATTACCCTTTCTATGCTTTCATTCCCCATTTATGTCACAAGAGCTAGTTTAGAACTAATTAAACCTTCATTATGTCTTTGCGCTTAATAATTAGAAATTAAACTAACAATAATATGATAACTTCCTTCTTAGAGGATAATTATCATTATGTCCTCCAACCAAATCACAAGCAAATTCCATCTCACTAACTCAAAAAATTCATCAACAATCGAGATATAAATCTTGTAATATAAAATTTACCCATTTTAATTAAATATAAAACGATGTTAGTAATATGTTGAAAAAAAAGTGAGTCAACAGTAAATTTATTTTTTATTTAAATTTAAAGTTTGAAAAAATGATTTTGTAAAATGTTGTGAGGTAAATTTCGGAAACGATGGGTGCAATTTCGTCATTAAAAATTAGATATAACCATCGAAACTTCATCACTAAATTGGTAGATGCAGTTGGAACTGCCATGGTCCTGAACCAACAAACAGGTTTAATTTCCTCCAGGCTACGGAAACGGACACGTGTCTAGAAAGCAACAGCCAAGGTCGGTGGTATGATCACGGTTTCTCTGGTCCCTCTCACAAACCAAAATTTCATATAAGGCGGTGCAAGTATGGACACGTGGCATATTTAATAACAGCCACATCACCTTTATCCTCGTCCGTGGAACGAACCGCGTAGAAATGAAAAAGTGAAATTAAAAAAAAAAAAAAACGATTTGGAATTGGCCTGATTTGGGCCCTTGCATGGTGGCTTCTGACCCGGATCCACCAAACAGTAAATACATGGAAAAAATTAAAATTGAAAAAGCCGAAAAAGGAAAAATTCTCAACAAACATGAACATAACAAACCGGTAACCGGATCTCCTTTTGAAATTTTCTTTCTAAACGCACGCAGTTGAATTCTTTACGCTGTTTTAACCGGCTTAGCCTGTTAGACTTTTTTTTGTTTTTTAAAATTATATATATTATTGTTTCTTTCTTTTTCAGTGCATTTTTGGAAGAGCCAAACCGCTCCTTGGATAAATAAGGAACGCTTGAAGCTATTCATATTTTTTTCTGTAAGCTTCGATATTGGGCGTACGTAGCCGGAGCTTCTGATCGGCCGGCAAAAGAAAAAAGAAATTTTTTTATTGTTAATTTCATCGAAGTCCGAACAAAAAAAATATAAAGTAAGTTCCTTCATCTACAAAAAAAAAATGGTTTAATTTTTTTCTTAGGAATCTCGAATTGCATCGGTTTTCGAGTTTCGAGATCCGATTTTCATGGTAACAAATGTGCTTTTATAGATCCTAGTTTCTAATTTTTTTGAGGAATTCTTTTTTTTTTTCAGTATTATTTCATTTTATTATTTTTTGTTTTGAATTTCAGTTTGCTAAGGTTCTGTTTGGCAGCGCGTTTGAAAAGCCTTAATCTTTCACCACCAAGCTTTAACAAATGGTAGTGAAAGTAGCAGCAACGGCGTATTTACAATGGTTAAAGCCAATTCTTCCTCAACCTCCATCTTCCTCTGGAGCTTTAGCTTCAGCAATTTCTTCACCTTCCCTACGGAAACGCTGCCGTAGCGAAGACGCTCTTATTTTGAATTCCGTTCAAAGACTGAACCGGTCGGCTCTGTTTGGTTCTCACTCGACCAATATACGACGGTCCCGGTCTTGCGAGTTTCTCAAACCAAGATCCAGAACTTTAAGAAAAGCTTGCAACGCTACTTTAGACGCTTTCTCCGATGAAGAATTTTCGAAAAAAATTCGAGACTTAGCTCTCAGATTCCAATCATCAGACGACAATGATGACACAAACAGCAAATGTAACGGGAATTCTTTAGATTCTGAAAGGGAAACGGAAACCGTTTCCTATTCCGAAACAGAATCTTTGAAATTCAACGAACAACCGTCATGGTTAGAAAGAGGAGATGAAATAAGCCATTCAAGTATTGAACGTAAAGCCAACAGCGTTGATCTTCCGCTTTCGCTTCGAATTATAAAGAGGAAATTACAATGGCAAGAAAGGTTTCGAGAAGCAGGCGAATCGGCTTATTGTTCAATGAAAAAGGCGTTTTCTTCGATGGTTTTTATAATTCGCGAGCTTCATAGTTACACTTTGCAAATGCGAGAGCTTTTGTTTTATGAAGATTTACAAGGAATTCTTGTTAGAGGTCAAAAAGAGATGCACGCTTCGTTCGTTTGGTTGTTTCAACAGGTTTTTTCTCATACACCGACTCTGATGGTTTACGTGATGATCCTGTTGGCAAATTATTCGGTTTATTCTATTGGAAGCAACGCTGCTCTGGCAGTCGCAGCAGCGAATCCGACACCTGGGTCTTATGTTTCTGTGGTTGAAGTTCAAGATTCGAAGCATACAAAATTTGATTCTTCGTCAATAAAGTCGTTTTCAGTGTCGTCATCGAGCGGAAAAACTACTTCGATTGGCGGAAACAATGGCCGTGGTGGAAAAGTCAGGCCGGTTGCTAGTGGGACAGACGGTAACGGATGGTTTGATGAAGCAGACCAATTCAGAACCATTGTTCCTGATGGTGGTTCCCAGTTATCATCGCCGGGAACAACACAGGAGGCTCAAACAGAGTCAACATCAGGCCGAGTAACTGGAGAAGAAGAACTCAGTCTTTGGAACTCAATTGTTGATGAAGCTTCAAAAATGCAAGCTTTAATTAGAGATGAAATGCTCGATCATGAAACAATTCAGAGATTTATTTCGCCTGTGACCGCAAAGATCGAATCTGATGGTGATTATGAAGATTATTTCAGAACGGAGCTTCTTTACCAAACAGGGTTATCACAAGAGCCTAACAATCCTCTCCTTCTTGCCAATTATGCTCAGTTTCTCTACCTTGTTGCACATGATTGTGACAGGTACAAAATCTTTGCCATCTTTCGTTCAATTTCCTTTATTTCCATATTCTTTTGCTCTATTTTAAGTTGGTTTTAGTTTTAACAAATTGGTATCTAGATTCAAGGTGAAAATAAATACCGAGTCAAGCACTGAGCTGATTCAGCTGAAGTTGGAATTACAATAGTATCTATTTCTTGGCTTTTTGTTTCTGACTGCGCAGAAATAATTTCTAGACCCTTTAAAATGTTATCAACCTTGTCTTTTTGCCCATACTTGGGATGGAATTTCTTTGAGCCTCTGGTAGAGGTGAATGTGTGGTACAGATTCAAAGCTTTTCCTCTCACTGCAAATACGAAAAATCCCAATCTATCGCCTTTGTGCACGTGACCTTTCACGCGGTGAACAGGAAAATATCACCCCTGCATGCGTTAGAGCCATAGACCTATATGAACAAGTTGTTGAAAATTTGACTTTTGACTCCAGATGCTGGAGATTACAGCTGTTTTGACTTAGGGTATTATTATCATTATTATTTTTTTGTTGCTTTGAAAACAGGGCGGAAAAGTACTTCAAGAAAGCAATAGAAGTGGAACCAGCGGACGCGGAAGCATACAGTAAATACGCGAGCTTTTTATGGAGAGTGAAGAATGATTTGTGGGCTGCGGAGGAAACTTTCCTGGAAGCAATTTCAGCAGATCCTAGTAACTCTTATTACGCGGCAAATTATGCCCATTTTCTATGGAATACTGGTGGAGAAGACACTTGTTTCCCTCTTGGCTCTCCAGAGACTAGCCAAGAAGATTAAACCCTTTAAAAAAACAAAGAAATAAACATCAGAAACATAACCCACCAGAGCAAAATCATATGTCCACCGCCCCAATCTTCTGGTTTTTTCCCCTTCTCTTCCAGAATTTTGTTCACGTGAGGAATTTGGGGAAGTGCATGGAAGGTGGCGACAATGGGAAATTAACTTGTTTAGCACTGTGCGGACTTTCCTCTGCAGGAGCACAGGCACGCTGGCTCTTGAGATCTACGCGGACCACATGGGTACATTGGTTTTTCTGGACTTCGGACATGAAGGAATGGGATCGTTGGGGGAGGAATGAAGCTTTGTTAAGCTTATTTTGGCCTTTTTTCTTGGTTTACACCAAACCACATGACGATTTGTAATTATTTCTTTTTGTGAATATAAGAACCATTTTAATTTTTTATTTATGTTTTATTTATTTATGCTTCAAAAGTTAGGATTTGATCTGCAAATATCAATATGCCGTAGAAACACATGCCTCTTTGGAGCTGCTATAACAAATAAATAGTAATTATTCTCAAATTACACCTTTCCATCGTACTTGCTTTCGGTCATCTCCTTTCATTTTGCATGCTTTCCACTTTAAAATCCTTATTATGGAATACAATCTGTACATATTTTGCGAGATTAATTAATTAAATATTTTGGTTTTTTTTTTTTTTTGCAGTAAAGGAGGAGTTATTTCATTGCTGGTGAAAGGGAATAATTGCAGAATAACATTCCTTGTCTGATTAGAGATTTTTTTATTAGATTGAGTTCGAACTCGATGTTTTTTCTTTGAAACCAACTCTAATATCTCAGACTTTTGCATGTGGTTATTTTGTAAAGGGTCCTTGAAAAGTTTGATTAGAAATTAAAGGGGTTACTGTTGAAATCAGATCTAAGTGTCTACTCATTTAGTGCATCATCTGCTGCAGGAAAGGTTAGCAAGGTTCAAGCTAGAGTTTTTTTCTTTTAAGGTAATTGAAAATCTTAATTCTTAAAATGAGGTATTTTTAAACTTTATTCCTAAACAAAGATATTTTGATTTAATTAAATTCCATGTCAGGGTTATAGTCCATATCAGTATCTTCTTTCCTGTACGCATAAATAATCTCTATCTTCTATCTTGTAATCTCATCTAAGAAGAAAAAAACCTGCTGCATCTCATCAGCTCCATCATCATCTCAGATTTTTCAAAATTTAAAGAAAAACTTTACAACTTCAAATTGAGAGAGAAGAAGGAATTTAGATCTAAAAGCAAAAAAATAAGGAAAAAAAAAAGTTACCTAACGAAAATTGAAGAGTTTTTTCTGATGAAGTCCTCGTGGAGGCTACCATTGTCCTCCACCTTCACATGCTCTTCCAAATGTTTTCTATCAGCGCCTGGAAAGGAATATGAATGCTTTTAGATCTCCTCATTGTGGTTGGGCTAGGGAAGGCATAAGAAAGAGATTTTGGAGTCCGTGGTCCACCGTCTCCCAGGCATGAAGGCAGGATTATCTGGACAATGACTAAGGGAAGTAGATTTGATAGGTCAATGCCAATGGATCGGGGACATGGAGATTATTGTTGGGGCTGAAGAACATTCAGTAATATATCATAATAAATTTATAGTAATAAATAACAATCAATAATCAATAACAAAAATTCACATACTATCAAAAAAATTTATAGTATTAAATAATAGATATATAAAATTATTTTCTAGTTAAAACTACAACTAATCAATAATTGAAGAGATAATTAGAGAAATTTTACCTAATAGGTGACTTAATAAATACACATTGAATTTGTTCTTTAATGTAAAACTCTGAATCATAAATTTGATAAAATTTCAGTTCAATCGAATAACGAATCGATTTTTGTTCAATCAATTTTTTTTTTTTTTCAAATAACGAATCGACTTCCGTCTAATCAATTCTTCCTTTTTTTTTCCCTGTATCTTTCTTTGGTTTCAGCTCCACCACCTTCTATTTCTCTATTACACAATCTTTTTTTATTGTTTAAAACTGTCCCTCACTCTTTCTAACAATTGTGAAAGGGGCAACTTTTTCAATGAAAGGAAAGGGTACGAAAGGCGACCACCATGCATCTGCACCTCTACCTCCACTTTTACAGCTTCTTCCTTGAGACATATGGCCAAGTGATGTGAAAGAGAGGAGTAGAACACCAATCAGGTTTCTCCTCCGCCAAAAGAATATTGTCAAGATATATACTGTGGAAATTGGTGGCCCAAATGCTGCAATCAGGCCTGTGGCAAATAGCAGAGGGAAGAATGCCAAGCAAGTGACTTGGGTTTTACTTCTTAAGACTCATCGTGCTGTCGGTTGTGTTGCTCGAATTGCTGCACTCTCCTTTGGATTGCCACACTCTCCAAGTGAATTTCCTTTTTATAGGTTTTGTTGTTACTTGGTTGAGAATTAAGGAAGCAAAATAACAAATATTTATGTCTTAGGAGATGTTGACATGGAAGTATAAATCTGACGTGGAATTCAATTAGACTAAAATACCTTTATTTAAAAATAAAATTTAAACATACTCTATTTTAAGAATTAAGATTTAAATCTATCTTAGTCAAGGAAAAACCTCGTTCAAGCTAAGCACAAGATGAACAGGATTTGGCCACCTGACCGACCTTGCATATATGGCTACCGGCCAAGAATAATTTCTTGGTTAGCCGATCAAGTTTGCATGAGATAGAAGAAAAAAAAGTTTCCAAATTTTTTTTGGATAAATCGTGATTTTTGTTAAAGTAATATTATTTTATATTTAATTAATATCAAATTTCTTATAATTTTGTATTCAGATAGAGCATTTTTACTTACAATTAATTGATTTTAAATTAAATATTTAACATAATTTCAAAAACAAAACTTTTTATTATTTTTTTTCTCAAATTTATCACGTAATAGACATTTTTTATCTTCGCCTATGCATTAACAATTTTATTTACCCAAAGTAACAGAATTCTGTTACAATACAAACAATTCAACTACATCATAGTTGACAACAGCCTATTTCAACGTTACAACATTTAGTTTCCATGCTTCAACCCAAGTCCTTATTTGATCCGCAACAATCTTACTTAGCCCCTAGTCGCACTCTAACTGACTGAATTAACTGCTATTTCATATTGAAAATGAGTATGGAAGAAGTTTCATATTGAGAGCTTGCTATAATTCATAGCACAAAATTTTAGACAATTTTGAGAAAATCAGAGTTCTGCACTGCACACCAGCATCATGGGATTTGAGTTACATCGATGTGGAAGTCACCGCATGACCCACAGATCAAAGTTTAGAGCCGTGTTTGCCACCTGATCTGTTGTAGCCAGGAGCATTTGTCCACCCTCATCCTATCTTTGTTTTCATTCTTCTACAATATTCATCAAATACCATCACTATAATTCAGAATAAAAATAGCTTTTTTGGAGTTCTCCCATCTATACTCTAGTGGTTTTCTTTCTTTAATTTTCTCCATCTGATCGAAAGCTTGTTACAATTATGAAGTAGAACTAAGTTATAACATTAGAATATGCTGGTAATTGGTAAAAATGTTTTGAAGATTGTAGTAAAAATCATGGATTGATCAATTTTGTCTTTACCAACCATAAAAGATGATTAATTAAGAAAGTTGAATTGTAGTTTTTCTTTTAAGCACAAGTGTCAAGCTGCTTTTATAGCAAACGTTAGGAATAGCCTATTATATATTTAGGGTCCATTTGATAGGGAGAGAGATTTCGGTTACCGCATCAAAATGAATCTAATCATAAAACATAACTGTGACACAATCTGTGAATCGTATAATGATTAGTTAGGAGTTCATTCCAATCACATTACTAAATGAACTCTTAAACTATTTGTGCAGCCATTGATTATTGCCTATCAAGTTTTTTTTATTTTGTCAAGCAGATAACCAAAATGAATTCTCTAAAAATTTTGAAAGTTTCTCCAATCCAAGACAACACTTTTCGTATTTTTTATTAAGTAAAAGGTTGATCAAGTAGCGACCAAAATCAACTGAGATGATTGACAAAGATTATGGCCAATTAGCCATGCACATGCAAATGTTGGGGGCTGTAATGTTCTTCTTGTCCTTTTGCAAAACCATAAGTAACAGGCCATGTTCATTATGGAGCTCCTTCCATTACTTCTTTTCCTAATTCTCTCAAATCTTCTAGGGATTGAGTTTGGCCAAGCAGAAACTGACAGGTTTTTCACGTGAAGAGATGATGATGTTTAAGCTCCTTCTCCTCGTATCTCTCCTTTAATTAATACTACCCCTTTCCCTTCCAGCCAACCTTATCTTTTCCTCTTCATTTTCTATACTTATTTCATCAATTAATTTTACCAAACCCCAAGGAAATAGAAAAAGAAGCAGTGATTGGATTGAATCTTTAGTGTTGAATAGTAAAAAAAAAAAATTATATATATGAATCCAATTGATAATTTTGTCACATGCATGGGGTTGACCACTTTTTTTGTTGCAATTTGTAAGAATTTATTGAAATTTAGAATGACAATTGGTCTGTAATTGATTTTGTGAATCTTTTCTCTTTTCCAAATGAATTGAAATCTTATAAATCATATATTTCAGGTGCATTTAGAGATCGATGGCTAAGACAGAATGTAGTCAAACTTCAAATAATTTGAACTAAACTTCAATTGTTCACCTGGTTGAGATGATGAAAAACTTGTATGACTAACAAAGTTAAACCTTTTAAGATGTTCACTTATACATTTATTACATATTCCTGTTCATTCAAAACGAAAATCAAGAAGATGGCGAAGAGTAGAGACAACAAATTATTCAGCAAAACCATGGACACTTCATTAAGCGATCCTGAGTTTGTTGTCTGCTTAGCTTTGTCCATGATACGCAGTAAAGTAAGCTGTAAAACATTATATATATGTTGCTTGATAGTTGGTTATCATAAAAATATACAAAGGTCTGAAAAAAAAGCAAAAAAAAAAAAAAACATGCTTCCTACATTCGGAGCTCAATGCCTTTGGTTTTGGCACGGCAATGGAGGTGGGTCGGATTCCTGGATTCTCCAATTTCAAGCCCAATAACAATCATTTGAACAGGAGCTCGTGTGTTCAATGATGCCCCAAAGGCCCAAAATTAAGTACAGTTATGGGAGCATTGAGCTCAGAAAGGTCCCAAAAAAACCAATTTAGGGGCTCCAAGCTGGATCTAAAAGGCAGGAATGAACCAGGAATGAAATAGGCAATAGCTACTATGAAGATTTACTTAGTTAAAAGTTGGAAAAGCGATCTTGCAACTTAACTGAGATTGGCATCTTTTTCCAACTTTCCAGTTCCAATTCAGTTACTTATCAGGCGGCAAACTTCTCTAGAAAACTTTGATGGTGTCCAGATGAACCGATTAGTGTTTCCTTTTTATATAGAACAGTACTGCCATGATTGTAGGACCAAGAGCAAGAACACAGAATGCAAGTAGCCAGGTACCATGGGCCATTTCCTTACTAACGTCTCCAAGAAGATAGAAAAACAGGTACTGACATTTTGCTACGACCGCAGCTGTTTCTGCCAAGGCATCGACGTCTTGTCTTTCAACTACTACCCCCACATAATTTTTTGGTCGTCAGAAATCAATGGATCGAGTGAATGAGCACCTAAACATTTGATCATCAGATTTCATGGTGACTAAAAGGACCGGAAAAAAAGAATTACACCGGTTTAACTTGGTCATAAAGGTAATGGGAATTTGGGTTTTGTGGAATGAAACAAGTTTATGAAGTTTTTGAGGTTTGATACTAAACATAATCCATTTTAGTAATGAAGATTCCAATAGTCCATTTGAACTCCATGTTAATCTCAAATACATCGAATCTCAACTCAGCTAGTGTTGCTGCTGTTTTAAGCTCAAGTGTAAGAAAATTTTAAGTTCAATTATATATAATATATATAAGATTCATCTCAAATCAAATTAAAATGACTGTCTTTTCATCCAAACTAAATAAATGAAAGGAATTACACTTGGAAATTAAGAATTTTCTCCTGCATGAACCATGTAAGGTTACAAAAGATCAGAAGCATAAGTACATTTATATTAGCAAGTTTCTATCAGATAGAAATTCTCCATTCTCTCAAATTATATCAAACAGAAAAAAAAAAAGTAGTTGATAAATTGAAATTAGATCTACCACGTACCATACAAAACTGTCTTATATATATACAGAAAGATACAGCCAAAAAACCTACTAATTTGATCCAAACAGAAGATTTATACATCACATTCTCTAATACACGTGTTATCCTAATTAACACAGACAGATGTTCCTATCATACCATCACAGCACTCTCCATTGAAATATGGATAATTTTAGCTGTAACCCTTTTTTTTTGTCACAGGCAGAGAGGTAAAAACCTGTCAGAAGAACACCATAAACCATCATCATCACCAACACATCTCACAAAATTTCCAGTATCCCAAGTGATTAAATAAGATTAAAAAGTAAAAAGGGATAAGGTTAGGAAAAAAGAGCAGAAAATTAAAGATTACATATATTCAATCTCACACTCAAACAGTGTACACAATCACAAAGCAGGGCAGCACAGCCCTTGGATTGAAAACCAACAGCTCTTCCTCGTCAACCTTCTTTTGTACTCCACTCCCTTCTCCCTTCACTATCACCGAATCAAATCCACCATCCACCTTGTCTATTTCTTCCCCTTCTGATCCGACCCGACCCGCCACGACCCTGCAGACAAGCATGGCCCGTTTCACGTTCATGAACTTGAACTCTTCCTCTACATACTCAGGGATCGCCAGGTGTGCTCTCCAGCTCGTAGATAGCGTGGAGATTCCATCCATCTTGGGTGAAAAGCCAGACTTAATTATCCCACAAATGCTACAATATTGTTGATTGCAAATGCTGGAAATCCCGTTGAGTCCCAAATCACACATGAAAGTTGAACAATAAAATCTCAAGAGCTCGTTCCCATCAGCTATGCATCTCTCGTCTCTTTTCCCTGCGGCACCGTTTCTTGCAGCTTTCGCTTTGACAAGCTCTCTGTATTCTTCGAACCTTTCCAGAATCTTTGTGCTGTTATGGATCTTCAAAATACGGTGGATTTCAGGGTTCTTAACTCTGTCGGTCCAACCTGTTTTGAATATGATCCCAACTATATTCTTCCCGGAATCGCCATCAATGAGTTCGGATACGGCGTGTTTGGTTGCTTGGTGTTGTTCAAGAAAATGCGGTTTTGGGAAAATCTCACCGCAAGCTGTGCATGGGAAGATAGCGTTACGTAGAGGGAAGAACGGGTTGTCGGTTGAGATGTCGGATTCTGGACAAGAATCGGATTGTTTTTTATGACGTGGAGGTGGGCTGTCTGATAAAAGAGTTCCAGGTGGGATATTCATGGAGATAAGGGATTGTTGGGAGTTTCTTGCAGAGGCTAACACTAGCGTCGTTGCTGTTGTTGTAGGGTGTGTTTGGATGGTGTTTTTGCAGTTGGCTTTATAGGAAGAAAAGATGCGTTTGAGATAAGACCAGGTTGAGGAAAGAACTTTGTGGGGTTTGTGAGAATAAGGATCAGGGGAAGCAGAAAGACGTGAGGGTTTGCGTTTCTTGGCTGGTTTTTGATGGACTTTGGCGGTGAAAATGAAGCAACCAAGGTGGAGAAGAAGGATGAAAAGAGAGAGGAACTTGTTGAAGAATGACCCAACATTGGTTTTTGCCATTGATAGACAGAGAGAGAGGGAGCTTCATAAAATGCTTTCCAGGTTGAGCTTGCTTCTGGTTCTAGCTTCAGGCCATCAAGCAGTCAATTACGTTGCTAAGAAAGAGGAAAAGAGAGGAGTTAGAGGGAATAATAAAAGAAGAAAGGAAAAGGGAAAGGAAATGAAGAACGTAAAGGAGAAGATGATGGCGGAAGAGTGGGGGCATGGAAGAATAAAGTTGTAGGAGTAGGTGTAACGCAACTTCATGGCACAATATTGGCATCTCTCTCTATCTTTGCAATTAAGATGATTGATCATCTGATATTCCTATAAACAGTAATTTATTTTTTTCGTTCTTGAGGTGAGAAATTACTCTTACATGATTTCCATTTTTGAAGTGAGATTATAAGTACCTTCTTTAACTGCAAATGCCATTTCTTTCTTTATCACCTTTCCTTTCATTTTCTTTAATTAAGAACTCAAAAGCCCTAATAATTTCTATATATTTCTTTTTATGTTTTATGCAACAGTAATTTAACGATCATGTAATCATTTTTGTTAAGTATTCAACTTAAATTCAATTGACGATAAGTGAAATGATTTAATTTAAATATAAAATTATTAAAAATTAAATATTTATTAGATATAAAATAATCCATTTTAAGAAATCTCATCACATATAAATGAAAATAAAAAAAAACTTATCACGTGACAGATTTAAAAATAATTAAAAAAATTTTAATTTTGATATCATATTAAGTATCCAACTTATATGACATTTATAAATTTTAATATTTACTTACATTCTTATACTGAAGAATACCTTTTCTTTTATAAAAAAAAAAAAAAATTCTTAAATTAACCTATCTTTTCCACTAAATTTAATTAAAAGCCCTAAGCTAATAATTCCTAATTGACTGTTTCAGCTAAATTGATTTAGACATTAAGCTTACATTATTCAGTCATGCAAGCGACTATAAGCCACTAGCAGATTGACCTCAGGCATAAATGAATTGTTATTAGCATAAACAACAATTTCAAAGCAATTTAAAATTTAAAATAGCTTAAATCAACCAATTATAATCTAAAATTGTCAACCTTCTAAAATCAAAACCATGGCATCAGAGAAATTAACAGGAAAATATGAAAATTATATTGTAATTTCATGTAAAAAATTATTGAATTTTTAGTGATGAAAAGGACGTGGTTGCACACGTGCATGTTCCCCCAATTTCAAGTGGCCGACCATTTTTTATACTGTTTTCGACTTATTTACAAAATTATTTGATTGGGGGCTTGAGTTGCAAGTTTTTCCTGTCTTGTTTCATTAATAAATTAATACTCAACATGCATTGCAGCTAGAAGAAAATTTCAATTCTCCAAAGTTTTTAACTTTTGCCTGATTCAGCATAATTTTTTTTGTTGGTATCAAGTGAGGTTAGAATCCTAAAATCATAAAAAAAAAAAGAAAAAAAGAAAAAAGAGAATGGTCAAGAGTAAAGGTATGGGGTATTCTTTATATTTGTATATATTTGTATTATATATTATAACGCTCAAATTAGATATCAAAATAAGATGGATTGGAAAGAGAAAAAAAGGTTAAATTAGATAAATAATATTTATATGACTTAATTTATTTATAAGCAAAAGGTAAAGTGTTTATAAGTTAAGTTGATGATGAGATCGAATTGAGATAATATTATAAATATGAAATCGATTTAAAAATAAAAAATATTTTTAATTATCTGCCTACAATATCTAATGAGAAAATTTTTTTTCTTTTTTGTTGAGCCAAAAAATACCCCTTCATGTTTACTTTAAACATGTTTTGAACAACTTTAACACATGATTTTGTCTAATTCCTCCTCTTTATCCTTCAAGTTCTTTTCGACATTAAGGTGAAGCCAGTTTTCAATAGAGATAGCCAATGGCAATTGGGATTTGATTTGTTTTTACATTGCAAGGACAAATCTCTTCAATCCCCATAATAGAAAAGCCCACAAAAAGAATCTCAAAACGTTTTAATCTTTATAAAAGTAACCCAATTGGATAGATAAATAAATTTCAGGACTTGACTCAACTTTGGTAACCCATATTTCACGTGATAACTAAATCAAATCTTTATAAATGAAACCATCTTAAAATTAGTCAATTTTTTTAAGGAAAAAAGATCTCACATCTTATAACCAAATATTAGATAACAGGCTTTAAAAGTAAGAGTAATTTTTTCCTTATTTATGTTTTTTTTTTTTTCAAATGACAAAATTGTGAAGACAAGTAATTAATTAACTGGTTACTCTTGAATTATTTGGACTTACCTCATATTTTACTAATTATATACATTCAAATAATAGTACTTAAGTACTAACTCAAATTGAGTTTAATTTTAATTACAAAGTTTGTCTATATATTTTCTTTTCTGCTATTTTGTTTCGTCTCATGATAAATTGGAAACCTGAAAGCAATATATTATTATTTATTGATCATGGTGGTGATGATGATCATGATGTGGGCCACATGATTTCCCCCAGACTACAATCTTGCTGCCAAGGTGGGTCCATATGGTGTCTTCCCTTTGGACGATAAAAAATTCCTGATGATCCCCCGTGTCCCGTGTTTCACGGTCATTTTTTTATTAAAACCCTTGACCCAACCCATTTGTTTTATAGGCTACGTTTGATAGGAGAGAAAAGAAATAGAAGAAAAATAATTTAATTTAATAGCTAAATTATAAAAAATATATATTTTATTATGTAATTTAATTATTTAATTAAAAAATTTTCCTTATCTTTCTTTTTTATTATGTAGTTGAATGAACCTAGTCAAGAAAAATAAGTAAAAGAAAAAAAGGTTAGGTAAATTAATTAAAGTATTTTTATCAAAAATTTGAAATTGATTGAGTATTGTGATTGGGGAATTTGGAATAGAGATGTTGAATTTGCTTATAGGAATTTTTCTCTTGTTGTAACGTATCTTTTTTTTATTACATTTTAAAACTGTTTGATATGAAGAGAGTCGTAAATAAAAAATAAAATATTAATATTAATATTAATATTTAAATTTTATATTTATTGTAAAAATTGAAATTAAAATTTGGGTTGTAATTAATTAAACAAGTTAGTCTTAATAAAGTTTTAATGGAGCAGCCAAAAAATACTATATGAATCAAAGTCTGACCAAAATGTTTATGAAATTTCAGTGAAATGATGTACTACTATCTTTGCTTTTAAGTGTTCAGTATAAAATGAAAAGAAAAAGAGCTAAAGCATTGTTATACTTTCAAATGCGAAAGCAAGTCAATGAGGGTATTGACTTTGACTAATAAAACGAGGCCTCGTTTTGTGGAAGTGTAAAGAAGCTGCTGATCGGGTTTCTTTTAACGTTGGAACATCATTTCTTTTGAACTTTGCTTTCATATAAATAAATAAATTTATTTATTTATTTATTATGCTCTTTTGGAACGTAAGAAGGCTGCCGACATTATTTTATTAATTTATGTTTCATTTGCATGGTTGATCGAAAATATTTTCAACACATCATTACATCGTTTTAAAATTAAAAATTTTTTTATTAATCATTTAAATGAAAATTTACTACTCCAACAATATTGAAATAGTTCTTTTGTTTAAAATATATAAATTAATAATCATTAATTTATAATTAATGAAAAAATAAAAAATATTGACATGAATCACTGTTAGGATTAACCGCAATCTTTAAAATTACAATGAATAGAATAATGTAATTATAATTTATAAGTAAATTAACTGTACAATTAGAAAAACTTATATCCCATTCTATAAATAAATCAAATTCTATAAATAGTTATAATAAAAAAATAAAAAAAAATAAAAGTAAGGGAATGCCTGTTATATCCTTTTCTTTTTGTAGTTAAAAGAGTCATTGTAGGTCGTGGGTTACATAAAAGAGGTTTTAAAAAAAAAAAAAAAAAATTTTATAGAGGAACCATAAAGGAGGAAGAATCTATAAAGTAATGTTCAAAGCTTGCATAATTATGATGTTCAGACCGGCTAATCAACCATTGGCAGATTCATGTTTTGTGAAAAGATTTCATGGACATTTTAAAAATAAAAAAATAAAAAAAATTTTCTTTTGACATTTTAAAATTTTTTTATAAATTTCCTTAAAAATTGAAAAAAAATTTTTAAAAAATGTATTCATGAATACTCAATAAAAAAAATAAATATATTAATAATTTTTTATATATATTATAAGTCGACACCCATCGTTCTGTACATGAATATAAGTTTTTGCCTTTTTTAACTCATTATGCTGCACGCTTGGCACTACTTTTAAATATTATCTTCTCCTTTTTGTGTAATGCAAATTAAACTTTTTATTTATTGTCATCTTTATATTTTTTATTCTTAAATCTTAAAATAATGCCATTTATATCTATTTAATTTCTTTAATTTAATATGTAAAAATATTTAAAGTTTGGATTATTATTTTATACATCATCGTTATATTTTTAAACAAATAAAATATTACTACACGTTCCATTGTTTATTAGCTTTTTACATATCCTTTAGTGAAATTTGTGATAATCCTCTAATAGGATTATTAAGTTCAAAACTTCACTCAAGATGTATTGAATAAATTTTTTTTTTAAATTTGTCAGACTTAACTTTGATTTTCATATCAACAATTCGTAAAGTTAATATAAGTTTCTATTGACATATATGATTTATTTTGACCTTGATATGGTATAAGTGGAATTGTTTTTCCTCATTAGGGTATAATTGATTGAATTTAAGATGATACAGTATTAAACTTAAGTTTGAATTTGATTTCAAATTTAAGACTCGAAAATTTGTTTAAATTTGATCCAATTTTTTTTTTTTTTTAATTTGAGCTCGACTCGATATAAAAATGTTAGTAAATTTAAGAAAAACAGAAATAGTAAAAAAAAAGAAAATATAGCTTTGAGGCGTGAATAACACTATCTTAAAGGTAATTATGCCTATAGGATACAATAAAGCCTTAAAACTCTCTAAATCAGAAGTAGTGAAATTGGTCAAGTAGAAACATCTATTTATAATAATGAACAGTCATTAATCAAGTTAATACAAAAAATCATAATATTTTGTATAGTCATGTTTTATTGTTTAAATAAACAATATTTAAACAGTCATGTTTTTCACTGTTCAAATATATTTATTCATAATCAGTAATATTTTAAAAATAAAAAATAACAATAATACAGATTTAAAAATTAAATCTATTTGTCAAATAAACCCAAGTGCCCGAATGCCCGTCTTTGACTTTTAAAATTGTCTAATCCACTAGAAAAACTCCTAGCAAGCCCAAATGACTTGGCTCACTCCAACACTTAGCTCAATTAGTTAAATAATATAAGTAATTTTATTTAAACCATATATAAGTGATCTTTCTACTCGATGTGAGATGCACTATATTCTAAACTACCAACAATCTCCCACTAGTTTGAAATAGTGGTGCTTAATCTTTAACCTTTCACACAAATAAATATTATGAATACAAGAAGATATCTTTCGATTTAAACCTTCAATTAGCATATATACCTTAGAATTTTAACAAAGTTGATGGTATCCGTAAATTAAACCTTAACTCTTAGTGTTAAATTGAAGATATAACACACATAATATTTATTTAATATTCTGTTAGAGGTTTATAATCGCTTTAGCATTATTATGGCTATGTGCTTATCCTTATTCATAAACATTTATAAGAAAGTTTTCAATTTTTTTGTTGAAGCGGCACCACTTTTATGTTTATATAGGTGAAGTTTCTTATTTATGTCTCCATTGCTATAAACATTTAATTATAAACTCCATTAAGAGTTTAATTTCATCTTCCATTTACGCAATGGCTTACACTAGTATTCCAAATATTTAGAATGCATTGACTAGTGTTTACAGACACATAACAATAACTTGTTGTTACCTATTAAACTTTGTAATTAGGGGTTACTAATTCAAAGTTAGGTTCCCATTATTGGTGTCTAAAAGGAATTTTAAACCCATTCCACTTGTAGTGCTTCTTACCAAATTTTTAGGTAGCGCATTGGTAAGAGGATTTGCCAAGTTGTTAGCAGATTTAACATATATGATGGTAATTATCCCATTTTTTATCAATTCTCTGATATAGTCATGTCTTAGACTAATATGTCTAGATTTTTCATTATAAATTTCACTATAAGCTCTAGACATAGTAACTTCACCATCACAGTACAAAAAAATGGTTGTCATTGGTTGTGGCCACAACTCTATATCCATTAATAAATTTTTTAGCCATTCTACTTCCTTGCCTACTGCAGCTAAAGCTATAAATTCAAATTCCATAGTTGAATGTGAAATGCAAGTTTGTTTCTTGGATGCCCAACTAATTGCACCACCTCCAAAGATAAATATCCATCCTGAAGTGGATTTATTGTCACTTATACTAGTGATCCAACTTGCATCTGAATATTCTTTCAAAATAGCTGGATTTCCATAATAAAATAAGCTAAGATCTTTAGTTCTTTTAAGATAACCTAGAACTCTTCCCATGGCTTTCCAATGACTTATACTAGACTTACTTGTATATCTCAATAACTTACAAATAGTAAAAGCTATATCTGGCCTAGTACAATGCATAGCATACATAATACTTCTAATAGCACTAGCATATTCAAGTTGTGCAATTATATAACATTGATTATCTGTTAATTTTATACTTGTATTATATGGAGTATTGGTTTCTTTTATATTGAGATATTTAAACTTATTAAGCAGTTTCTCAATATAATAACTTTGATTAAGAATGAAACCCTTATTATATCTCTTAACTTTAATTCCCAAAATGGTATCAACTTCATTTAAATCTTTCATTTTGAAATTAGAAATCAGATACCTTTTGGTTTCATTTATGCCAATCATATTAGTACTAAAAATTAGCATATCATCCACATAGAGACATATTATAACTCCATATTCTTTAGTAAATTTTGAGTAAATGTACTTATCTGCTCCATTATGTTTAAAACCATTGGCTACTATGGTTGAATCAAAATTTTCATGCCATTGTTTAGGAGCTTGCTTTAGCTTATAAAGTGACTTAATTAATTTATAAACTTTATTCTTATTACCTGAAAGAATAAAACCTTCTGGTTGTTCTATGTATACTTCTTCCTTTAAGTCACCATTTAAAAAGGTTGTCTTAACATCCATTTGGTGCACTTGTAGTTTATAAACGGAAACCAAAGCTATAAAAACTCTAATGAATGTTATTCTAGCTACTGGAGCATATGTATCAAAATAATCTATGCTTACTTTTTGTTTAAAATCTTTTGCAACTAAAATTACTTTAAAGGTTTGTACAGAACCATCTGTGTTATATTTTTTTCTAAACACCCATTTACATCTTATAGGTTTAAAACCTAGAGGTAAATCTACCAAGACCTATGTATTATTGGACATGATTGAGTCAATTTCATCATTAATAGCTTCTTTCCAAAAAAAAAAATCTCTTGAAGTCATAACTTCATTAAATGTTTTAGGGTCTTCATCTATATTTAATAGAATTGGTGTTTTCTTAAGCATTTTGGTTCTATTTCCTTTTATTATGAATACTATAGAATCTGAAGAAACAAAATTAGAAGGTAAAAGATTATCTTTTCTAACTCTTTTGCTCCTTCTAATTTAAATAGAATTATTACTTTTTTTTTTATTTCCATTTGTAGGAATCATTTCAATTTGTTTCTTAGTATCAATTTTGGTATCACATATATACTTATTTTCAAAAAAATTCTACATGAATAGATTCAACAATAACATTAGTATTTAAATCAATAAGTCTATATGCTTTTGAATTCTATGCATAACCAATAAAAATACTTTTAATATCTCTAGGTTTTAATTTTGATTTATGAGGATGATGTATTTTATAAAAGACAATGCACCTCCACACTTTACAATAATCCAAATTTGGTTTTCTACCATAATTTCAAAGTTTATATGGTGTCTTTAAGAATTTCTTTGAAAGAATTCTATTATGTATGTGGCATGCTGTTAAAAGTGCCTCTCCGCAAAGATTCAGAGGTAAATTAGCATTTAACAATTACTATTTACCATATCAACTAAGGTTTTATTTTTTCTTTTGACTAAACTATTTTGTTAGGGTGCATAAGGGGCTGTCTTTTGATGAATAATTTCATTATCTTCACAAAAAAAAAAAAATAAATCTGAAAAATATTCGTCACCCCTATCTATTTTAAGAATTTTAATTTTCTTTTCCTTTTGATTTTCAACAATTGATTTATATTCTTTGAATTTATCGAAGGCTTCATCTTTTGTTCTTATTAGATATACAAAAGTATAACGAGAACTATCATCTATAAATGTTATAAAATACCTTTTTCCTCCAATTGTTAATAAACCATTTAACTCACAAATATTAGAATGTATAAGTTATAATAATTCTGTATTTCTTTCAGCTTTAAGAAAAGGTTTCTTAGTCATTTTTGCTTTGACATAGATTTCACATTTAATGTCATAATTTTTCTTGTATGTTATATAACCATGCTTCATCATATGATTCATATAATGATAATTTAAATGTCTTAATATAGCATGCCATAAAGAAGAAGAATGCTCAACAATATAAACGAAAACATTATTTATTTCATCAATGCTTAGTTTAAACATACCATCATTCAAATATCTTTTTTGCAATGAATACATTATTTTTGGAGACTATAACTTTATCATACTCTAGTACAATCTTAAAAAATTTTTTACATAACATATTTACAGAATCAATGTTCTTTCTAATCTCAGAAACATAAAAAGCATTAATTAAAGTTAGTTTCTGCCCTAAGGTGAATTTCAATTCAACCGTTCTTTTTCCAATCAATTTGACAGGAACATGATTTCCCGTAAGAATGTTTTCTGATCTTTTGCATTCTTTATAAGTCTTGAACTACTTTTTGTTGTTGCAAACATGAATTGTTGCACTAGAATCTAGTCACCAATCAAATGACTTATTTCCAATAGCCATATGAACTTGAGTGATCATTCCAATTTGCATGTTAGTCACAATTGCAACAAATTCATTAATTTCTTGCTCAACCAGATTTGCCTTGCTTTCAGAACTATAACCAATCTTAATTCTAGCATTTTAAATATGCAATCTTTAATCAAATGTCTTTTTTTTCCACAATGGAAACATATTTTATTGTTGTTAAATTTGGATTTCTTAAATCCATTCTTTTTTACTTTAAAATTATTTTAAAATTTACCAGAAGACTTGTGAGTTTTTTTAGAATTTTGTTCACTTACATAGTTCATGTTGGAACCTCTAAGGAAAAGTGCATCTCTTGCATGATTTTTTGCTTCAATCTGTATGTGAGTCTGAAATTCTTTAATAGTGAAAGTATCTATTGAATGTAGAACTTTCTTCCTATATCCATTCTATGAAGGATGAAGTTTTGACAAAATAGCTCCAACTTGAAGTGAATCAAGAATTTTAATTTTTAGCTCACTTAACTTAGAAACTAGAATTTGTAACTCGTGCACTTGGTCCATGATTGATTTATCATCAGTTATTAAAAATTCAAAGTATTTCAAAGCCAAAAACTTATTCGTACCTTTATTTTCGTTCATGTATTTGTGTTTAAGAGTAGTCCAATCTCTTTTAGTGCTGTTATATTTTTGTATAAGTCATATAGACGGTCAAATAATGAATTCATAATATAACATCGACATACTAGTTCATCTTTTTTATGTTTGCTTCTTATTGCCTTAATAGCATCAGAATCTTCAAGAGTTGGTTTTGAAATTGGTTTCAAATTTGGATCAAGTACATAAAACATCTTTAATGCTGTCAATAGAAAAATCATTTTACCCTTCCACCTAGTGTAGTTTGATCCATTAAAACGATCAAGTCTGATTACATCTTAATTTTGAAAATGAACCTTCATGCTTGATTCTAAATCCATAGCAACAATAAGGACAATAGTAGATATAGTATCCATAATTACCTTTAAATTGTTAGTAAATTTAAAAAAAAACAAAAATAGTAAAAAAGAAAAAAATATGGCTTTAAGGCGTAAATAACACTATCTTAAAGGCAATTATGCCTATATGATACAACAAAGCCTTAAAACTCTCTAAATCAAAAGTAGTGAAATTAATCAGGTAGAAAAATCTATTTATAATAAATAAACAGTCATTAATCAAGCCAATACAAAAAGTCATGATATTTTGTATAGTCATGTTTTATTGTTTAAATAAATAATATTTAAACAATCATATTTTTCACTGTTCAAACATATTTATTCAGAATCAGTAATATTTTGAAAATAAAAAATAATAATAAAAAAATTTTAAAAATTAAATTTATTTACCAAACAAACCCAAATGCCAAAGTGCTCATCTTTGACTTTTAAAATTATCTAATCCACTAGAAAAACTTCGAGCAAGCTCAAATAATTTGGCTCACTCCAACACTTAGCTCAATTACTTAAATAATATAAGTAATTTCATTTAACCATATATAAGTAATCTTTCTACTCAATGTGGGATGCATCACATTTTAAACTACCAATAAATAAAATTATTCAAACTTATTTGATTATGCTCGATTAACATGTAAAAATAAGTTTAATTTTTATATTCGATAAAACTTTAATTATTTGTACTCAAACTTGAGTTCGAAATATTTTATTAATTAAAATAATTAAAATATATTAAAATATAAAAACTCAATTAAACTTGTAAGCTACTTAAGTAGGGTATAAAAGTAATCAAATTTTACTTGATTAATAAGTCGAGTTACTCAAGTTCAAACTTAATTGAATTTTATTTGAATCGAACCCGAATAACTTATCAATATTAATATATCATTTATATCCGTACTTATCACTAAGAACGTATTTAAGATTTATGTTTAGTGGAGGCAACTAATATAGATAATATTAAATATAAAAACATATGAATATAAATTAACTCAAATGCATAAAAAATTATCTTGTTTATACACTGAGATAACATATTATAATTATCTTTTATCGGTTTCTTAGTGCGAAAATAAACTTTTCGAATATTATCTCTTTCATTGGGATGATAGTCTAAAATCTTTTTTCATAATTTTGGATTCGATGAAAAACATCTAAATCTAATTAAAAGTGAACTTGTTTTATAAAATGTTATGTGTCACTATTATTGATTTCAAATGATTCATTCAAAATTTTCTTTTAATAAGATATTTCTCCACAACTAATTAAATTAGCTAATTTAGTTTATATAATTTCTAAGAAATAGGAAGATAATGTTATAGTTTATATTAGATATTGAAATGTAATTATGCAAAGAAAATCAGCAAACATATTTTATTATGTATTTTGAATTTTAATTAAATAATATAATTATATATATATATAAAATAAATTCTTAAAAATTAAATTATTTCATTGATCAATTTAAGAAAGTACAAATTTTTTTGATCTTAATCCACTTATAATATAAATATAAATATATATAAATCATAAATTAAGCCCTAAATCAAATTATTTTACAATATAAAAAATTTAAATAATAAACAAATATTCTATCATAGAAACAAATGATAATAAATACAAAGAAAAAAAAAGAAATTACTTAAATATAATGATGGAAGATAAAAATGTTCTCTCCTTAATTTGTTTCTTTGGTTTATGAACTTTTCTTTGTTTTCTTATTATTTCTCTACTTCTATTTTCTATCTACTATAATTTTTATAAGTTTGGTCGAAGGAAAAAAAATTATAGATAGAGTAGAAAGAAAATCACTTTTTATTTTACTTTTATTGGTTTTTAAATGAAATTATGGTCCTTGAATAAATAATTATTTGTAAATGTTTGTTTTATTTATATTTATGCATATGATCTATTATTTTTGTAAAATAAGTAATTTATATAGCAATTATAGCTTTGTTCTTTTAAACAATTATAAAAGTGTCATATATATTTTATTTTTTTTCATTTTTAATGGGAACAAATTATTAAAAAATTAAAATTTTAAAGATTTTTACAATAATTTTTAAGAAATAATAGAATATGAAGGGAGGCAACTGCCCCCACTGCCTTAGATCCATCCCTGCTTCTTACCCAAACTTTTAAATACTAATTTTTTTTTTAAAATTTTGTCTTACGTGGTCTTATCAACAACTACAAATGAAACAAATAAAAGGAAAAGTAGGGTGGAGGACACCAAAGGTAGCCCAAAATGGCAAAACCTATTGGATCTGAGTTTCGTAATCTGAAACAGATTTTTACGCCGACGAACCAAGGGTTTCGATTCCTTACGGACCTCCGATCATTGAACTTTGACAAGCCCAATCAAGAGAAAAAAACAGAAAAAAAAAAAAGGAATCCCAAATTCGTTTTCTGTTAATCCAATCATGTACGCGTGTCAAATCTCCGACCAATTCCCATAAATATCCCTCCTATTTTCTCTCTCCAAAAACGGTTTAAAAAACTCTTTGTTCCTCCTCCATCTCTTTCGTTGTGAAGTGATGAAACTGAAAGCTTGCCATGGGCTTCAGAGCTCTGCTCTTCTCTGCAAATTACCTCAAATCCCCACCCGACAGTATCTACACCGGGAATAAGCCCACCCGATCCCTCTTCCGGTTCCGGGTCGATTCCCCCATGGTCCGTGTAAACTCCAGCGAGAGAAGAGGAAGAAAAAGCGGGAAAGTGTATGCAGACGTCAGAGAAATTCCCGAGTCGATAAGAGAATCTTTTAAGTTCGAAGATGCATTAGTTAGACGATGTCGTTTCCAGTGAGGAGGATTTGGATATTTCGGTTCCTTGGTGGGAACAGTTCCCCAAACGTTGGGTTATCGTTATTTTGTGTTTTTCGGCCTTTTAGCTGTCTAATATGGACAGAGTAAGCCTTCCTTTAAGACATTTTTCTTTGCTTCTGCTTCTTGAAGAAAGCTCCTTTTTCTTAAACAGCTTTGAAAATGACCATTAGTTTTACAATGATAATTCAGCTAAAATTTTGTATTCTTTAAATTATCAAACTTTGAACAGATTTTGATTGGCAGGTGAACATGAGCATTGCTATACTTCCCATGTCAGCTGAATTCAATTGGAACCCAGCAACTGTTGGTTTAATACAGTCATCTTTTTTTCTGGGGTTATGTCCTCACTCAGGTAAAAAATTCTTTATTTTTTTTCCCCATTTTTAATAATGTAATGAGATAAAATATTGGTTTCTGTTAATCTAAAGTATAAATTTTTGTGGGTTTTCTTGCTAATTTAGTTGTTGTTAGTGACAAATTGCTGGTGGCATATGGGCTGACACTGTAGGTGGCAAGTCGGTGTTAGGATTTGGGGTAATTTGGTGGTCCATTGCTACAGCTCTTAATCCCATGGCTGCTAAAATTGGTTACGATTTTTACTTCTTGTTCGTGCTTTCATGGGAATTGGAGAGGTTGGCTCTTTTATTACTAGTATTCTATCAACAATTTGATTAATCCACTTTTATTGTATAGATGGAAGAATTGTTTGAAATTTTATCTTAGAAATCTATAAGTTTTTGTACTGTATAAGGCCAAGGTCAGGGTGTTGCTGTGCCTGCCATGAATAATATTCTGGCCAAATGGATTCCTGTTGCTGAAGGAGTAGATCATTAGCATTTTGTATGGTGGAATGTATCTTGGCTCTGTTACTGGCCTGGCATTTTCACCAGTCTTGATACATCAGTTTGGATGGCCATCAGTGTTTAACTCCTTCGGTTCTCTAGGGACAGTCTGGTTTGCTTTGTTGATATATAAAGTAAACTACTGCAATTATTCATGGTATCAATTAACATTTTTTTTTTTTCAGATATTCTAAATTTGCTCAAATTTTAAATAAATTAGTATTATATGGAAGCAAAGTACTTCGCATATTTTGCGTGATCTTAAGTTTTATGTTCTGTTGAAGGCTTCAGTTGTTTGTCAAACAACAAGGTTCTCGTAGAAGTGTTTGGTTTTATTCAAAAATATCTTCCAAATGTCATATTTTTTCTTCTTTATTCTGTAGGCTCACAGTTCGCCTTTTGAGGATCCTCAACTTTGGCCCCAAGAGAAGACGCTTATTGTTACCAACAGTATTTCCCAGGAGCCAGATAAAACAATACCTTGGAGGTTAATCCTATCAAAACCACCTGTATGGGCCCTAATAGCTTCTCATTTCTGTCACAATTGGGGACCATGTATTCTTTTAACACGGATGCCAGCATACTATAATCAAGTAAGTCATTTCATCCAGTCAATGCACACTGCTCTCTTGTTCTTGCTAATTACCAATCAAATTGCTTACTAAGCATCCTAAATGTGGAAGAGTCAATAGAAAACTAGATATTAAGTTCATGGTAAATTATGGAATTGGAGTGTCTCGCACTGTCCCTTTAATTTGGTACCCAATGCTAATATTTCATATTGGGAAATACATTGTGGCTTGTTGTCGACCTTATTCAAGATTTTTTTTTTTCTGTATCCACTTTTTAAACTTGAATCACTCATTAAGATTATGTTGTGATGCTTCTTCTAACAGTTGCTAGAGAAGAAATGTGTCTCCTTGCCATCATGGTTTCTGAAGAAATTATTTTCTTATACGTATCCGTAGGTCCTGAAGTTCAATCTTACAGAATCTGAGCTCTTATGTGTTTTACCTTGGCTTACAATGGCGTTTTCTACAAATCTTGTAGGGTGGATTGCAAATACAGTTGTGAGAAAAGGTTTATCTTGACCACTGTTCGCAAGGTATTCTTTGTTTTCCTTTTACTCGTACAAATGCTGGTGATGCCTGTTTTGAAGTTCCATTGTTCTTTGACTATGCAATTTTCTCTAAATATGCTTTCCTTAAGAGTCATATTAACGGTTATCAAGAGTGATACACATGACCAAAAATTTTCTTTTATTTGGATGCACTAGTGACATTGGTTCTGTTACAAATTCAATTCTCTCTCCCATGTGCTCATGTCTTTCATCAACCTCTGCCCAGTTCTCTATGCGATAATGTTAAGTTGAATTTTCTAAATTAAACTGTCTGTTTAAGTTTATTGAATGTCTTACCATGTATTACAGATCATGCAATCAATTGGATTTTTCGGCCGTACTTTCTTCTTAACTCAGCTCAGCCTCCTGCCATGACTGTTTTGTGTATGGCATGCAGTCAGGTTTGCCTCTTTCAGATCTTCTAAATATAGAATTAATATTGCTTTTGTTTCAATTATCATCCCTTCTTTTTTCCTCAAATTTCCACTTAAGCATTGGTAGTTTAGTCGCTCTACCATCGTTTTCCATTTGATGGGATTGATCAGGTCCCTCACTCCAATTTGTTCTCTGTTACTGAGTTTTGATTGGCGTCAATAGCTTTATGCCTACTATAATTTTAGGTAGTTTCTAAATATTAAGTCAAAGTGGCATCTTTTGTAAAATTCTTCTCTGTCCTATCCCTTCAGAATTGAAATAAAATTTTTTAATCAACTATATGCAATTGACTAAGCGAATTTCAATTTGGTTCTTTAGAATAGGGAACTGATGCATTTTCACAATCTGGCCTGTACTCAAACCATCAAGATAGTGCCCCTCGATATTCTGTAAATTTTAGTTCCTTAGTGTTGTTGATGTCCTAGGTTTGTTGTCGAAGATCATACTTCCATAGAGAAGGAAGCTTACAGCCAATTGCTGGTGACAAATTTTGTTATTCCAAATAAGCTTCATCTAACCACCAGTTTTTGTTGTTTTAATGGCATTTTAAACTCAAAACACAGCACATGAGTGGGTTATGTTGGACTGCTAACATTGCTTTCCTCTTAACCTTGAGTGGGTTATGTTGGACTGCTAACATTGCGTTCCTCTTAACTTTGTTTGGGAGAAGTGATGGTTCTTTCTATTTTCTGTTTACTCTTTGTAGGGATTTGATGGAGAGATAAGCCATATTTGGAGCCTATGGGAGCACATAAAAAAGTCTAATAAGATATCTCATTCAGATTTCTTAGTAATACCACTGGGACTCGAACCTGTAACCTTTGACTCTGATATCAATTGTTGGAGAGATAAGCCAAAGAGTCTATGGAACACACCAGAAAGCCCATACATACATGTTGGACACCACTTGAACCAAAAAGTTTAAGCTATTGGGTTCTTGAGTCCTATATATATATATATAGGGCATCTTGTTCAGATTTTTTAGTGATGTAAAATTTTTTACTCACATGTAAACCTTATCAACAAGATTATTACTTGATTTATCAAACACTTCTGGAGTACTGGCAGGGGCATGTGGAACTGCAGCAACTCGTTGCATCCTGCAACATGTTAAGAAGTCAGTCCTTGATTGAAAATCAAATTTAATTCCTGATTTATATGAACTAGAGAAATGTGCCCAATTGAACTGAATCATGAACTATATGGCATAGAATTTGCTGAAAAAGATTTTAACTCACCTTTGGCTTCTGGAAATTTACCTGCTGATGACATCTGACAATAACTGGGTAGAGTTGCTCCTACACAATACCTGTGCCCTCATGCCCTCATCTTTGGTTAAGTTGATCAAGTCTTTTCTGCATCTCACATATCATGCTGTATTTAGTTCTTTACCCTCAGAAACCGAGTGATCAAATAAAATTGTCTTTGCCAAAAAGCAGTGGGTTTGGTTGGATTTTCTGATCAGGGCACCTCCAGCTAAAACCTTCATATATTGTGACCCTGGAATCCTGTTCCGTGTCTGATTGCCTGTAACAATTTATGTAGATTTAATATTTCCCATGAAATCTTGTGACTTCATTGCCCTTATCCCCCCATAATTTTAATATTTGAACATTCTCATTTGCTGATACCTGGGCATTTTTCTGTATATTGACCATTCTCAGGCTCTTGGGATGATGTCTTCAAGGTTTCAGTAGGGCTATACTTGGTTGGAACTGTGGTCTGGAGCCTCTTTTCAACTGGTGAGAAAATTCTGGACTGGTTCCCAGATGTTTAGATGCTTAGCATGAGGCAGCTCAAGCCCCCACGTGCTTGAGCTAATGAAGAGAGTTCAATTGATTGAATGAAGGCAAACGATGAAAACCATGAGTCTATTATGGGGGAGAGGCAGAAGTATCCATTTTTGGACTTGAGGTATTGGCCATTTTCTTAAACCAGGCAAGGAGCTGAAAATTTTGAAAATCCAAAGCTGTCAATAGCTCTAAAATTGCAAAGTTGCAAGAGGCCTCATTGGAGAAAGAATTTATTTGTATATTAAAAACATCAGAGCCTGTAATTCTGTAAATGTTATATTCAATCCTAACAAAATTAATTTTGTAATTTCATTGGCTTTTTTCTCTCAAATACTTTCTTTTTTGGTAGGTTCTCTCAAACACTTGGACAAAAGTGATTATGTACAACAAATACACTTGTGCACAAACTTATGCCAAATTATGGTTTTTTCTTTTCTTTTTTTTTTGTACAAAGGAGGTTGTAATTTGAGATAGAAGGTTGTAAATATTGAGATTTGAATTCAGAGCTGTCGGGTGTCATCTCTTAAAGATAGTTATATAAATCAACTAAGATAAACTCTGGTTCTATAGATTGGACTTTTGTAAAAAATTGAGATTATAATTTTTATTGAAATTGTGAAATAAACATATGAAAACCTATATCAACTGATATGGAATATAAACATCACAAAGGCATTACTATTTTGAATGACTAATTAGTGTAAGTGTGTAACCTTAAGCAACTGTGTAGATCAAATTCAACAACCCAAACAAGCATCGTGTGAAATGATGAATCCAAAACAAATCAAACTATATACCCCTCAAAGCAGACTTCTACAACAATGATCCTCCTCCATGCTTTTCCTGTATATCCAATAAGAGCAATTAATACACAGTTGAGAGAGTTCAGTTTGATTACTCAAATGCACCCATCTCTATGCAAGTGTACGCGACTGCAAATAAACACGAAGGCCTTTCTTCATGAACAGAGTGAGTGACATCTTCTGTTCCACGCTGTGTCCAGGAACCAGCGAAAGCCTGTAACGCAGCAGAACTGCTGAGGCCACAGACTTCATTTGCAAGTAAGCCAAGTCTTTCCCCAAACAAGTCCTTGGTCCAGCGTTGAATGCCACAAACTTGTAGCCATCCTTTGGTGGATCAAACTTGTCACCTTCTGGTGATAACCACCTTTCAGGCCTAAACTCCAGGCAATCCTCTCCCCATATAGTCTTCATTCTTCCAACCGAATATATGGAATATGTCACAGTTGAGCCCGCGGGCACGAAGGTTCCATCCGGTAAGACATCGTCTTGGGCAACATACTTGAAATCCTGAGGAACTGAGGGGTATAAACGCAGTGTTTCAGCTAACGCTGCTTTGAGATATATCAACCTGTCTGCTTCATCAAACACCAGAGGCTCTTGAAGCCATTTCTTTTGATCTGGACCGCGCGTGTCGCGGAGAACCGTTGATATTTCGTTGATGATCTTTTGTTCAATCTCTGGATGGTTCATGATGAGCCAGAAGAACCAGCTGAGGGCTACGGAAGAAGTGTCCCGGCCTGCTAGGACAAAGTTTAGAGCAATGCGTTGGAGAACGACGCTTGTAAAGAGGTTGCCACCAACATCTCTTTTCTTCATGAAACGGGACAGTAGATCATCTGATGGAGTCTCTTTCCGTGCTTCAATGGCATCGTTCATGTAGTTTTCAACGATTTGGAGGCTGCTCTTTAATCTTTTTTCTGCTCCAATCCCCAAAATCTTCTTCAATCGCCATAGAAAACTGGGGTAAAGAAGCCTATGAAGAGTTGCTTCAGTAGCTGTGTCGAAAGCAATAGCAAATGGATTTTCAGGTAAGTCAGGAGAGAGTGTTTCCGGGTCTTTACCAAAGGTAAGGCTACAAATGTTGTCAAAGGTTAAGCGAAGCAACAAATCTTGCAAGTCCACTGATTTCTTCTCATTGGATGCTTTGTGTAAAATACACCATAGCCGATTCTTGATAGTCCCATTCACCCACCGAGCCATGGCTTGCCTGAGTGTCCTTGTTGTGAACTCAAGTGCCGCTGTTTTCCTTTGTATGAGCCATGTCTCTCCATCACTATTGAAGATCCCTTGCCCCAAAAGATCATGAAATGCAGCTTGCCAATGAGGCCCTTTCGGGTAATTATCAAACCGGGTCCGGAGAATGTGCTCAATATTTTTGGGGTGAGAAGTGACAGTGTAGAACCCTTGCTTCCGAGCCAAGAAAGGAAGAGCAATAGTACAGGTTTGATAGGTTGCTGAGCCACCTGTTGCTCTAAGGTTACTAGCAATCCAATCATGGATTCTCCTCCGGTTCATGAAAAGAAATGGTAGGCTGCCAACTAAAGGCCATACTCTTGGACCGGTTAACCTCCTGGCTAGGAGATGGAACCAGAGGGCGTAAGCCAATACTGCAGCAGCTAGGCTGAAGACAAATGGAAAGGTTTCCATGGGATATTAGAGAATCAACGCCCCAGACAGTTTAATTTTGAGAGAGATCGATACAAATGGAGTTATATATAAAGAGAAAAAATGAGAAAGGTTTAGTTGGGGTAGTTAGGAAATCTGAGTCCATGGAAGTCGCTAGCTAGCTGTTGGGTTGATAGGAACTATGTGAGAGAATTTCCACGAAAACCATGCAAGTTTTTTCAACTGCAAAGACTTATAACTGCATTTCAGCCATTAACTGAAGCTTGTCCTTTTTATTTGTCAACTCTTATAGGTTAAAATTTTTCATTAAATTGCCAGCCGGATTCTTAAACTTCTGGAAGAATTATTGCAGGTTTGTGAGCAGATGCTGCGACTTTAAATATCAACATCATATGACAGGAATAGTAAGTAATTTCACAAATTTACATTATTTTAAGCATTTTTAGATTGAACTTGACATGAATAATGTTTCTTATGACTACATGTTACAAATATCACAAATAAAAATTATAATCACAATCAAATAATTTTTAATATATATCAAATAATGTATATTAATCAAACAAAACAAGCTAATATAAAATTAGAACAATTAAAAGTGAACTTTAAATTTAAAATCTAAATATTTAAGGTTTCCTCATTTTAATTAATTATAAGTTTCTTAATTTAGTCTTTAGATTGATGTATGATGACGTTAGCTGCTAACGTTCAAAACAGTTTAATGCTGTGCTGTACATCTCTCTTGTGGGTAACTATATATATATTTACATATTTGAAAAGTATAATTAATTTGCTGTCATTCGGTTCTATGTTTGAAATTTTTACCTAATGTGCCAATCATACCGTAGTGTTTTATAATAAAGACAGTGTAAAAAATACTCTAAATTATAGTAAGATATTTAATATTATCATATTTAAATTTAAAAATTTTTAATATAATAAATGAATTATGAATCTATTAATTAATATGATATTTGAAAAATTATTTGTCTTCCACAAGGATGCTAATAGGTATGGTATGGGTAGAGTAAAGCATTCCTCGTTCCCATCCCTAGATTTTTATATTATACTTATCCCCTTATTCATATCCAATGGATATTTTAAATTTATCTATATTCTCATCTCTATGGATATTTAATGGATATGAGTAATCTTCGTACCCATAGCTTTTAATAAAAAATTAAAAACTAAAATATTTTTAGTTTTTTTTATTTTTATCTTATATATTTAGGTAATTTTTTATAAATATATATTAATATATAATTTTTCAATGAAAATATATTAATTTTAATTAATCTAAAATAATAATTTATATTATTTAATAAAAAATCTATATACTAAATACATATAAATATATATATGTAATGTATAGGTATGGGTATAGGATGGGTGCTACATTACTCATCCTCATCCTCTACGCAATAAAAATTTAAAATTATACCTATTCTTATCCCAATACTCATAATGTGATATCCATCTCTATCTCAAAAAATCAGGTTTCTCATTGAATATGATTAAGATCGACATCTTTAGTCCTCCACATTTTATTGTTTGAAACTAAGGTTTAGTACCATATCAATAAACAGATTCATGAACTATATTAAATATTTTATTATAATTTAAAAATCATTATGATATTAAAAGTGATTTCATTGCATTTATAGATCTATTTATAAATTAAGTCTGTATTTAGTTAAGTGCTAATTTCATGTAGAATGAAATTAAAATTAACTTATGTTTTAACTCAGTTGAATAATATAATCATTTTTAAGAGATGATATATAATAAATTTGAAATTCAAATCTATGCTATCCTTCTCTTATCCGTAGTTACGACATCTTTTATAAGAAAAAAAAATTAAAGTTAGAGACAAGTGTTGCAAGAATCAAATTTGTGAAATTTCACATGAGTATAGTTACATATATAAACAAAGAGAACTCTCACTAATCAGGTAAATTTGATAACCGTAATGCACTTTTTTTAAAATAAGTTGATCAGGGAAATTAATCAAGTCATGTTTTCCACAAAACCAACAATTCACTCTTTCCTTTTCTTGGAATTCTTCCTGACCCTATTCCAAAGAAAAGGAGAAAGTAGTTGGAGGCAGCTTACCCGCATTGAGAAAATGTGGTTTTGTTACAAATTAAGCCTAAATGAAACAAAAGCAAATCTAAAAGCACATGTTAATTAAAAGGAAAACCCCCCAAGCTATAATTTGACTCCCTTTGAGTGAGTAGTTTCGAAGAAAGGGGAAACTTTGGGAGAAAGAAATGAAGGGGCTTAAACGTTTTCTTTTTGGCCTTTTTCCTTGAGGATGACTGATCATACCAAAACCCTTGATTTTTTTTTTTTCATCAGCTGTCTAAAATCAGCTAGATCAGGGATTATTACATGATCAAATCTAGTAAAATGCCATTGAGCTTTGCTTGGTTATTTTAGTGTTGTTTTGTTTATTTCAATTTATTGTTGTCTTAGTTTACTGGTCTTTCAACAACAATCACAACTGTATATCCAATGAGAGCTGTCAATTACATTATGACATAAAATATTTATTTTTATATATGCTAATTCATGCATTGCAAAGAGGGAAATAGGGGTTTGTTTTATGGATTAGCTGAAACCAAAATGGGATCTTGACTGATAATTATGGAAAATTATCTCGTATATTTTTGTTAATGTATAAAAAAATTTCACCAAAAATCAAAGGATTGTCACATCCTCTTTTAAAATATATTAAAAATAAAAAATACACACGATAATCTTTTAACTTCATTTATAAAATTAAAAAAAAAAAAAAAGAACTCGATAATTATACCCTGAAGGTCCCAGTTCTTAGAAATTTCATGTAATCTTGTTCTGCATTATATATTGACAATCGTAATAATATTATATTTGAAACTTACTGCAACTTTGACCTTATGGTGTAATCACTATAAAAAATTTTATAAGTTGGTCAACGACTTTGTGATAAATGTATTTTTTATTTATCTTTTCTGCTATATTAAATATTACTGCCCTTTAAATTTATTAAAATGATTATTAACTGATAATAATAGGATAAAATTAAGATATGCAGAAGCTCAATGAGCTGGTAGGATTGATAGAGGAAGTTTCTTTTAAATATTAATGTAGAGTTGACAATCAGATTATAATTTTTGTTTGATAGGTCAGATCCCTTGTGTTGTTGTAGCAGCTTACAAAACAACAAAGTATTTTCAAGTATCTAATTCCCTTTCCTCAATCCTTCATTTATTTATTTATAATTTGTTTCAGATCAGAAATGCTGTAGAAATCCATGCAATGAAAAATATCCACTTTGCAGGGAATATATATGATATATAATACAATTTTTTTTTAAAAAAAAATTTGTATATATTGAGATTTAAACTTTAAATTTATTAAATATCATTTTTTTAAAAATTATTATACGATCAATTAATTTAAATTTCAAATTTTTTATATCAATTTTATGCTATACTGTTGCGAGGTTTTACTTTGTTTTAAACATTCATATTGATACAAATATTATAACGAATATAGATATTGAGATCTAATGATCCTTTGAATATATAAAAAAAATCTTAAAAATAATTAAACGTATCTATATTGGACACATATTCATGTTTTACACATTCGAACACAAGTAAAATCAAATTTTATGTATAATTCAAAACATTGCCGAACAATAAGAATCAAATTTACTTCATTTACACATCTAATTCCATCAGCAATTGGGCATGCTTTTCAAATCATAAGATCTAGGCATACACTTGATGCTTTTCGAAAATACAATGTGATTAAGGTGTTTATTTCTTAATTTAGATTAGTCACTTTATATTAAGAAAAAAGCCATTGCCATTCCTACAAAATAGGCCACTTGGTTTAATAGTAAAACTTGGATAATTAAACTTTTCCTCAACCCTAATAAGATGCAATCAGAAATTTGATTACCCACATTTTTTTTTTATTGTATAAAGATATGAGCTTTTGTTGACTATTTGTTTATTCATGATCACTTATCGTCTACACTATTTCGTTCACAAAATTAAATAATTAATCTTTAAGAATTATATCATCTATCGTGTTATGTAAATTAATACTTAATTGGCAAATAAAAATAATATTTTTAAATATAATAACGTACATGAGGTATAGTCAAAATTAAAGCATTGATTTTAATTTTATCTTTAAACCGTTATAATTCAATATTTTAAATTCATACATTTGAGATTAAATCCATGCATAAAAACAACTAAAATTTGTAAAAAAAAAAAAAGGATCAAATTGCAATTAGACGATTCATTTTCAAACTTCCACGTGAATTAGGCATTGCAAAGAACAATTTACACCCAATTATAAAGTTAATATAGTGTTACAAAATATATATAAAATTTACTTGCTATATATATATATATATTACCTCCCATAGTTTTAGAAACAAATTGTAGGGGGGAAAGTGCAAATTACCCAAAATGGGGTGTAAGCTTAAGCTCAAGGTCTGGCCGGTTCTTGTCATCGCATTCGTTGGCGATGGGATTCATTTGAACTCCGGGTTTGGCTTTGTTCCACTTCTAGCGGGCTAAGGCCCAAGTCAAAACGACCAGGGAAGAAATTTGATTTCGGGTTTTCTCGAATGAGATTTCAGGTTTGTTCAACTCCATCGTGCTTAGGCCCACGATATGGTTTCTAAATATATGATAGTTTGAATATTTATTTTACGTAAAATATTGATAATTTATATATTTATATCGTATTTTATATTAAAAATATGTATCTCAATTTATATCGATAAAATATAAAAATATATTTTATAATTTTATTAAATTTATTTATGATTTTTATTAAAATTTTAAACTGTATTATTTTTATATTTTTTATTTATATTATTTTTATATCATATCACCATGTCGTATTTGAAATTATCAGATCTATATTATTAAAGTGGATTATCTTACATTTAATAAATTTTTAATTTTTTGTAATCATAAGTTAAGCTCATCCATTTACTGTCTATTGATAGTGAGTTGGATGCTTAATATGATATCAAAGTTTAAATTTTTTTCGTTTCACTTTTTTAATCTGTCATGTAATATTTTTTCATTTTTGTTTATACGTAATAAAATTTTGTTAAAGTATATTATCTTACATCTAATAATTATTTAATTTTTTATAATTTTATATTTAAATTGAGTCATTTTATTTATAATTAATTAATTTTAAATTAGATATTTAACATATATTTTTTACTTTTGTGAAAAGAAATTTTTTTTTCTTACGGAGAAGGATAAGATTAATTAGTTTCACTTTACTTAAATCATACTAAAATATTCCATAAATATATAAATAAATATATTTTATAAAAAATAATCAAATGTAAAGGACAAAAATATCACTTTTAAATTATAAAATACAATAATAAAGAACAAAGATGAAAATATTTTTTCCCCATTTACGAAGATAGGAACAATTAAAAAAATCTATATTAAAAATAAAAAATATATTCTTCATTCCCTGCCTATCCCATTAACATCCTTAAATTTTTTTTTTTTAAAAAAAAAGGAAAACTTGATCTGTTAATTTCCAAATTTATTAGACTAGGAAAATGAGATATGGTAATTTGTCTCTTTGTGGTAACATTAGGTAAAATTTTAAGAGTTCTTTTAAATGGACGATAACCTTAATTTTGATAAAATTAAAAATAATAATAATAAAATTAATAACGATGAGATTAAATATTATAATAATAAAATTAAATTAATGATAAAATATTTATTTGAATGTAAATATAATAACGAGTGTAATAAAAAAATGATCATTAAGTATGTCAAATTAAATTGTATATAATTAAATCTATATTATATATTTAATGCTTGTAAAATTAATAAATAATTAAAAATTATGAAAATTATATTTACATATATATAAAATCAAAATAAAAAAAAATGAAATGTAAAATTTAGATGTAATAAGGATATTATAATAATGTAAGTATAAATGTAAAGATAAAATAAAAAGTAAAAAATAAATAATGAGAACAATATTATTCATGAACATCACAGTAAGTCATTGAATATGTTATGCTCCGATATCGATTGAGGGATGCGACTAAAATGTTTCATCGTCGATAAATTTGTCAAATAGGTTTCTATGATACATTTAACGCGAAAAGTAACTAAAACTCATTGTGTGGTGCTTTTTTTTTTTTAATCCAAATGAAGCCTAAGCAAAGTGCATATGTCACGGATCTAAGAGGGAGTCCTGAATCCCACATCGAACATAATAGGAAGGTCCCTGGGGTATAAAAGGGTTCACACCATCTCCGCCTTGTGAGGCGCCTTTTGTAGGACAAAACCGTGAGGCCAAGGGGGCCAGAGCGGACAATACCTCACAAGGGTGTGAACCGTGGCGGAAGGCTGATCTGGGACGCCGGAAGGGTGAATGCCCGGGTCCCGGAGCCGTACGGGTTCGGAGCTTGAGTCTCGACCCGTGACAAGTGGTATCAGAGCCAGCCCTAAACCGTTCGATCCACGCCGAGCACCTCGAGGGAGGTAGGCAGGGTGGCCGGCCTCCGTGACGAGGGCGTCACGAGGTTGGGTGCGGGAGAATGTCACGGACCTAAGGGGGAGTCCTGAATCCCACATCGAACATAATAGGAAGGTCCATGGGGTATAAAAGGGTTCACACCATCTCCGCCTTGTGAGGCGCCTTTTGTAGGACAAAACCGTGAGGTCAAGGGGGCCAGAGCGGACAATACCTCACAAGGGTGTGAACCGTGGCGGAAGGCTGATCTGGGACGCCGGAAGGGTGAATGCCCGGGTCCTGGAGCCGCACGGGTTCGGAGCTTGAGTCTCGACCCGTGACACATAGATTAACATTTTGTCACGTGTCAATTCTATATCCATTCCCATCCTCTGTTTTTTCTCCTCTCAACAATGAAAAATCACGGGCAAAAAAATGGGTAAAAATAAAAGCTTTTAAAATCTAGCAACGAAGATAAGACACTTGTGGAGAGCTTGTGGAACAAACACTCCCCTTCTTCCCAATCGTCATCTTAAATCCCATCCAACGGTCCAAAACTCACTGCAATCACTATCCTCAGAAAAATAATATTTCTACAATTACATAATCTCATTGGCTTCTTCACCATCATCTCAATAGAAAGCAAAAAAAAAAAAATGGAAATTGTCTAAGCCAAGTGACAATGGCTTCTCTGCCAATATCCTTTGCTCCTTCTACAACAAGGGTTTTTGCAGCAACAGCTGCAAATGGTGCAGGTGGAAGCAAAGAAGAGAAAGGGCTTTTTGATTGGATTCTTGGGAACTTGCAGAAGGAAGACCAGTTTTATGAAACTGATCCTATCCTCCAGAAAGTTGAAGAAAAGACTGGTGGTGGCAATTCCAATGGCCGCAAGAACTCTGTTTCTGTTCCACAGAAGAAGAAGGGTGGTGGATTTGGAGGACTTTTCGCCAAGAATTGAACCTACCATAGTTATCCAATCATGGGGTCTTATTGGTTTGGGATTCCCCCCCTTTTTTTTTTTAACTTTGTTGAACCTTTCTTGATTCTTGAACACTAAGCTGTTATTAATTTCCTTCAATGCACGCTACTTTTTTTCTCTATATATTTTTATAAATTACGAATTCATTTTTGGTTTTACTGATTTGGTCAATTCACTGATAAGAAATTAATGCATTACTACCAAGTAAATGGAAGTAAGTTGGCAGGTTGATTTTTGGATGAAAGGCTCATAACAGTTTAGGTTGTGAATTTATGTGCTTGTCTGCTTTCAAACATTGGAATGAAACCAGGAAAAGTGAATAGCATATTTGATACACCGTATCTGATAAATTTGTCTGCAAAAAAGTGATTGTATATGGCAACATGTCATGCAACAGTGATTAAACAGAAACTTCTGTTGTTTTCATGGAGGTGAAGGTGACAGCTGCTAATACATGAACCTGACAAAACATAAAGACAATGAACCTCATGCCTGGTAGAAATTTTAGCATTGTACAGATGATGTTACAATAAATCAGAGAAAAGAGAAACGGCCAGAGCTGGGACTGGTAATAGATATTAAGTAGATTTATTTTGGCGAATGGGAAATGGCAGGATGCATGTCTGGATCAGCATCCAAGCAGATAGACAAGATTAGGAGAAAAATAAATCATGGTTTCCCCTTTCTGATTTTTTTTTTTTTTTAAATTTGACAAGATATCTTGGCAACTGCAAACATTGAACAAACAAAGATGTGTTAGGATCTTGTTCCATTCAATTACATCTGGCACTAACTCATTTCTGTCATAGTCGACATAGTTGAACATCAGATTAGCTGGCATATTGCTGTTTAGAGACTTTTTGTTATAGAACAAAGGCCAGTTCAGTTTGAAGTACACAGTACATGGCACAGAATGATGTAAAATCCAAATTCCAAACATGACGTTTAATCACGGGTTTCAAATTTCAAATCAAGCTTTGGTAGTGGACAGGATGGATAGTGGGGGTGATGGTTGGGTGCCAATCGACAAAAAAAAATTAAGGACGAAATGTCACACTGTTGGCATGTCAATTTTGGTCTTGCCCTGAAGAAGGCAAGGCATGCTCAGCCAATTCTGTGTCAAAAAGCTAAGAATTCTAATGCACACGCTCGATTTTGGAAAACAATATCATGTGATTGCTGTCTCAACTTCAGTCCTGTACAGTGGTTGTGGTCTTCCTTCTCTTTGACTGTTTTAATAATTTTGAGGTCTAGAATTTTTTGGCAGAAGAAATGTACTCTTAACCTTGGACAATGTGGTAAAAACAAATGGATTTAATAACAAACTACACCTGTATCAAGGCTAGAAATGGACTGATTTGGAAGCCTATGAAACACACCAAGTTAGCTGGTAAGCCCTGTTTGAAATATGCAACCCAACAGAATTTACAGTAGGAGATATCAAACCAAAAGGATAATATAAGATACTCCATTGTCTTTCATAGGTAAACTAAATAATGCTTTTTTTTTACAAAAGAGGCAGCAGCGTAAAGACAGAAAAGAGGTTGCAGAGATGACTATATGAACAAAGTAAGATAAATTCCATATTCAAATAATGCTTTACTTTCATTATCCGTAGAAAAAGACAATGTACATATAAGCAACTAGGATGCTTAATATTTTCAGCAAACTATCTTTATGACCAAATATGATGATCATTAACTGCAGACAGAGTTCAATGAGAATTAGCAGAAACAGAATTTGATCTAGGCAAGGAAGCAGAAGAGTTGATAAATTCGATGCAGTCCTCGATGGCAGCATTTCTATGAGTATCAACAGGAGTTACAAATGGCTTTGATCTTCCTGATGAAGAAGAAACCTTAGGAGAAGGCCTAATTCTCATGGACACCACATGTAAACCTTTTGCTACTTTACCACCAAGATGCTTGAGAAACCTTATTGGCGAAAATTTGAATCTTTTACATCGCATGAAGCCACAACTCCTGGTAACCCCTCTGTTCTCAGGCGCAGCCCTAGCGGTAGACTTCTGTATAACAGAACCATTTGCCTTGTTGTTTCCCTTTTTCTGACTGACTTTGTTGCTAGCTTTGGTTGACATCTTCTGCAGTTAGCTGACCTTTGAGAGAGATCAAAGATAAAGGAAGGGAGTTGCAGTAGAGGCAACAACTGAAGAAGTGGATAGAAAATGGGGTGCGAATGGATGGGAGAGCTTGACAAATATAAAAGGAAAGAATGCTGAAAAAGTGAGCTAAAAAAAGGTCAGGCAAGGAGGGAAAAGTAATTAAAAAGAAAACAGAGAAATAAAATTTATAGTTGGTTCTATACTATCAATGAATCAAATGATATTATCTCATTATAAAAACGTTTTTTTTTTTTAAATCAAGTTTTATATATTTATCCCAAGGGCTAGTAAAAATTTATGATTGGTAGTTGATGAGATGACATCATTGTATATCAAATACAAACTCATAAATAAATATAACGCAATACTTCAATGGTGAAGTGGTTTTTGTAATCAAACCCAAATCATGCATATACCTTCGGTAACTTCTCTTAAAAGGGATACTATGTGTTTGCAGCTGCCACTTACTCTTTGGCTTAACTGGTAGGGTAGCAGTCGGATATTTGAAAGAGCAAGTCTTGCTTCTCTCTTATTACACAGAGAAAAAAGGAACGGACGTCCCTGAGATTGCAGGTTATATGAGTTTTAACCATTTTGATTCCAAGTTGATTGAATTGTTTTAATATAAGTGATTAAGGGTCTTGTGCTTCTGATCTTTCTGATCAAATTGTTACGGAGTTTAGGTAGGTTTCAGGAATCTGTTGCCAGGGAAAACTTTATACATGGAGGAGAAATGTCAACATTAGCAGCTGGTTGCAAATGCATGTCAGGTTCTCCAAAATCCATCAGCATTTCGCATCACAAATGTATTTATATATTAAAAAAAATGGTGTGAATCATTCTTTTTGGTTTCCAAATAGCTTATATCATGACTAAGATAGCAAGATGCCCCTCTCTGCAAGGCTACAAATGAAAGATGAAATGCTATCATTGACTCCAGTATTTGGTGGGGACCTGGAATTCTTATGTACACACGAGGGGCTATAAACTAAAAACTAGTACCAACATCAAATCAGGTCCATCAGAAAAAGATGTTCAAAGAAGTTGGTAAGAAGGAGGAAAAAGGATAAACAAAACCCAAGGCATAAGCTAGGGTAGCCTCCTTTGAGCTTTCTTTGATTTTCCAGTGCTTTTCCAGTGCTCTCTTCATTTGGAATCTTTAAAGCTGATGACCCAGAGAGAGAAAAAGAGGTTGGTTTATTTAAACTGAATATTCTTTTATTTAGGGGACCCTGACCCTTCTGCTATTTAGAAAAAGTGGTTTTAGATGAGATAACCTTTCGGTAAATCTGCTTTGATCATAAATAAGATGAAAAACTTTTTTGACTCTCGGAAATGGAATGCTTAAAACAACATCCTTTGATCAGTATGGAAGCCACAGATTCCCTGCTTTTTCTTGGGAATTTTGTTTCCATTCCTTGCTCAGGAAAAAGAGTTGGAGGTTGGTATTTTCCATCAATTGGATTGACCAAAAAGTGAACAAAATAGATGTCAAAGGTGGTTGGAAAGAAAATTCCAATGTCACAGAAAACCATGTGTGTTCCAACCCTCAAGACAAGAGATACAGATTCACCAAGGATAAAACAGCATTAGTACAAGATAAATTATGATTAGACATGACAAAACATGCAGGATGGTGACAATGTAACATTATATGTCTAAAAGGCCAAAAGAAAAATTACAAATACAAATGTATCTGCACCTTTGCAGTTGATTGGTGATTGTGTTTTATGTGTGAAAAATTCAAAATCAAAACCAATTGATAAAGTAGAAGAAATTTTCTTTTGTCAGTGCAAAAGTTGGATGCAAAAGCATTCATTATATTAAAGATTATCAAGCCTGATTGAGTTCAAGACAAGGGGACTTAAAATGACAGTCTAAAGTATGGGTAAATGCTCTGCCGAAAGCTGGACTCATATATATATATATATATATATATATATATATATATATATATATTCTTCCTATTCTGTTTCCTTTCAACCTTTTCACTGATATGTAGTTTGAAATTCAGAAGTAAACAATTAACCCAAATTACTACTAAAATGCTCATGATTTCAAGTCCTTCAGATTCCAAATGTCGGAAAACCAATTCAATTATAATAGTATTAGATTATTATACACATTCAAAGAAAAAATAGATACAGAGCTTTTCAATATACATTTTCCTGTAATTCAAAGTAAAGGAAATTCACTGTCTTATCATTTTTTTTTACAAGCAAAACCTGCCCATCATGAGTAATGATATAATCCAAGAATTCCCTAACTTCTCCACAATCCTTAAAACCCTGAGTTGAGTGAAGATCACTGTCCAAATTGTACCAAACCCCATCGATCTCTGTCAATGCAATCCAACGCCTAGTTTTTCCGAGCCCACCATACTGTGTAACAGGAACATTAATCACAATTCCCATCAAGAATCCATCATTAAGATCAATTGCTGATGCCCCATTTTGAAGATCATGCCAAATGACAGTCTTCCCAATACCCTTCAAGTGCAGCAAGTAAAACATTTATATCATAGTTTCCAGGAACTGAATTATGGTGAGGCTTGAAGACTAAAGAAAAGGGCGTCCAAATTTCCTTTTTTGGGTCATCAAGAACGAGTTTTTCAGTAACCGAATTCAAATTTGCTCGAGTAAATGCATCCTTTTGCTGAATTATAACAAAATATTACAAATTATTAATAGAACCCATTCACAAGAACATAATAAAAAAGAGAGAGAACGTATCTGGAAGAGATTGTTAAGGGAATGTAAGAGGCAAAATTGCAATCTTTGCCTTTCGTGATAAATTTGGTTCCGGCGCTTGCCATGAATCAAAGGTTTTTGAAATTTGATTCTTGCAAAGGGACCCTAATAGCTGATTCAGTCAGGGTTGGTCGTCAAATTCATGTGTTCTGGGTTGTTAAGCTGCTTGTTTTGTCGACCTTAAAACATGTTTTGGTTCAGTTAGGATTGCTTCTTTTGACAGTTTCTAAATAGAGCTATTGGCATTAATCTTTCCATTCGTGGATTTAAAACATGTCAAAATTATGCTAATTTTTAAAGGTAATTTAATGAAACAATTGAACTGAAAATTGTAGCTTTAGTACTTATTTTTTAAGCCAAACATAGTAGAAGTACCAATCAATGAAAATAAATTTATTTTACTTTGTGAATTGTGGATAAGCTAGTTTTACCTGACACTGGAGTGAAAAGTCGGGCCATAAAGCTGTATCTGCCTTCGTGGATCAGCTAGCCCAAACCATCTATGGGACATGGGACCTCCATTCCTGTACAAGCCACAGAAAAGAAGGAAAAGAAAATGCACACTCCCTAAGCAGGCATTACCCTGTTCAGGTTCAAAGGGACTTTCTCAGCCTCATCTGCCACCAGTCTGGCCAAATGCCAAGAGCTAAAAGCAGATACAGGCACCCCAGTGCATTTTTATGTCAAACAACATCAAAATCATAAATACAACATGCATGGAAGTTGTAGGGGAAACATTTTATTATTGAAACTCACAACAGACACAGCAGAACAAATATATAGATGTCTTAAGAGCTACTCAACAAACTAAACTGATACTCACCATCACAGTAAAAGTACTGAATATGTAACTGCTATTAGTGAGCTAACGATGCACCAGGGCTCCAAGGATTTCTGAAGCAATTCACCTTATTTGTGTGACCCAGCAAGAAAATGCCGATGAGACATACCACATGAGGGAAGGACAAAATAACCAGGAAATAAAGGCAGAAAAAGGATGATTAATACATTGAATAAAATTTAAAATGATAACATGCTTTGAGTTTGAATAAGAACGGTTATGCTTAACCATTGATTTTCTAGTGTATATTAACTAAGTGCACTTCTAATAGGGTGGCTGGTCTGATTTCTTATGAATATAATCATAGCACATGCTGTAAACACAACATTTAATTTGCATTAAGTTGAAGCTTTAAAATCCGTTGGGAATGCATGTATAATTATAGGACAAAGTAGACATGCAAGGATTAATCATCTTACGATGACATTGACCTAGACATTATGTTGTCCATGAGGTAAATTATGTAATCATTTTTTTCTTAAAAATAACTATTCAATAGGATTTGACCTGTTTTACCATTAATTGATTTTATTTCAAGTCACAGGACTACTTCAATCTTTACCAAGTAACATTTTCAATGCAGCATATAACATCTTCTAGAATTTCAATACCAGAGAACATCTCCATAATACTCACCTTCACCTCTCAGAGGAGGTGACATAGCTGGCTGGCAAGTAGATTTCTCCACCAACTTCACCATGTTGTTCGCCACTAACAGTTTTCTTAGCAGCCAGGAATTCAGCACTCATAGCATCCATCCCATGTTGCACAGCTTCCTCAGGGCTGCCATAACCATGCTCCTCAGCATACTTCCAAACATCCTCGGTTATCTTCATTGAGCAAAACTTCGGTCCACAACATGGAGCAAAAATGAGCCATCTCGGCATGTTCAGATGGCAGGATTTCGTCATGTAAGGACATGGCAGTCATGGGGTCCAGTGACAAAGCAAACTGGTCCATCCATCGGAACTCAAATCTTGCCTTGCTTAATGCATCATCCCATGCCTGAGCATGTGGATGACCTTTGGCTAAATCAGCAGAATGAGCAGAAATCTTACACGCTATTACTCCAGCCTTCACATCAGGTGCTCCTTTGGAGTTACATAACAGATAAGTGCTGTACCAAGAGCTCCAATATTGGCTGCACCAATTGCAGAAGTGATATGGTCATATCCAGGAGTGATATCAGTTGTCAAAGGACCAAGGGTATAGAAAGGTGCTTCATTACACCACTCCACCTGCTTTTGCATATTTACAGGAATCTTGTGCGTTGGTATGTGTCCAGGTCCTTCATTCATTATCTGAAAACGCAAAAATCAAAACTTCATATTGCATTCTATAAATGTAAGTTAAAAACATATAGATTAGGCATTTTTGCAGAAAATAAAAGAATCATTATTGTAATAATGGATGCATGGTGATGAAAAAATAGGATAACTTAGCTTATTTAAGAATACAGCAAGCCATTTTTCTTTGGTTTGACAAATGACATATCTCCAAATGAGAAGGCCAATTTCTTGGAATTGCATGGAACATTTTCATTTCAAAAAGAGTGATTGAAATTCACAACCTGATTTTTTTTTTTTTTACCTGATATCAGCACTGTTAAAATTTAATGCAATGTTATAAGATAACCAAAACCATGTCAAGCCATTAATATGCTTCAAATTGAGCAGAACTTCAGAACATTGTTATAAACAAAATGCAAAATGGGCCCTTGTGTAAGTTGCAATGAGATACCTGTACATCCTTTTCCGAAGCCCTATGGGTCAGTTCCCCTTGGGTTAAAAGCTCAGCAAACTGAGCAGTGTCATTGGCATCATATATAGATCCTGGTCTTAGTCCATCCCCAATTGAAAGCGCCACATCATAATGGTTGCAGATATCAAGCAGGTCATCCCAATGCTCATAAGCAAAGTGCTCCTTATGATATGCCAAGCACCATTTTGCATGAATATATCCTCCACAAGAAATAATTCCTGTCATGCACTTTGCCATTAAGGGAATGTATCGAAGCAGTACCCCAGCATGGATCGTGCAGTAATATACACCCTGTTCAGCTTGCTCAATCAGGGTGTCCCTGAAGACTTCCCAACTAAGATTTTCAGCAATTCCATTCACTTTTTCAAGTGCTTGATAGATGGGCACAGTCCCAATTGGCACAGCAAGAGTTTCATGAATGTGGCATCCAGTTGAGAGATCCATAACAGTATCAGCACCCCACATTGTCGCCCATTGAGCCTTGTAAACTTCCTCCTAAATAGAACCTGCAACAGCTGAATTTCCAATATTTGCATTTACTTTTACCAAAAGTTTCGTCCAACTATCATTGGTTCCAGCTCTCTAAGTGCTTTTTGTTGGAAGGAATGATTGCCCATTGACATCATGTTGGTTACATATGAGTGTACCTTGGTGCACCCAGCTTTTCCCGTCTGTCAACCCCGTCCTTGCGCAGTTTAGGTAGTCCTGTTTAAAGTTGTCATGCACAAGTCTTGGCAAGTTAACTTAACCATAGATATGAAAACTATAACAATATCAGGAGTTAGAATATATGAAAGGATTAGAATGATGGAGTAACTAGAAAAGAATCAGACCTTAATAAAGACACAAACAAACAATCAACATTTATCAACAAGAGAAGAGAGGGAAACTGGATAAGCAGACCAAAGCGAAAAAGGAGATAAAATTAAAGCCTTCAAACAAGAGCAAGAACGTAAAAATAAACTTGACCTCCCTACCAATGCATGGACTGACGTTTTGAGGACCACTAGTATCGTATTTGTCAAAGTTTGGCTCATCTCCAGCCAAGTGGACCCTTCGAAAGGGAACCTTGAGTTCATGGCCAGATTGTTCATGAATAACTTCCCTGAAAGATTGATCATGCATCAAAAATCATTTCAACTTTC